>JAUPMG010015097.1:0-13927 GCA_031762675.1 Pachysandra terminalis
AGAATTGTAATGAACGTGTGAGAAGTTAAAGCTTAGTTTGGGTCGTACAGATGTTAGAATGCGAGAGTAAAATGGGGAGTAATTGGTGGTTGTTGAGGGGGATGTTTCACGCAAAAGACAAAGGTGTTGGTGTGGGGTAGCATGGAGCAAGTAGCAACAAGCCAGCCAACAATGGGGTCTCTCTCTCACCGAGAAGATTATTTTTGCCTATTTTATCTTCTGGTTTGGCATGATGGTGATGTGATTAATTTAATTGTTCGACAACCATTTGGAGTAGGAATTTGTCTCTGAGCTTCAGATCACACAAAGATAGTGATGAACTGATGAATAAACATGTCTAATCTAAGGAGTGTAGTAGTCATTTTGTGATGTTACCAAATCCTTTTATTTTATTATTATTATTTTTTAATTGCCAAGGATTCAATGCACTAAGGAATAAGAATTTTACATGAATTTCACAGAATTCTTTTGTAGTCTATTTTGAGAATGTCGAATTCACTGGGGAAGCATATTAATTGCAATTCTCTACTCATTGGATTTCAACTAGAGGTGGTAATGGGTCGGGTCGGACCCTGATTATGATATAGTCAACCTAAACCTATCTATTTAATAAATGGGTCACTTGGGTTTGGATGAGTCAATGGTTTATAATTCAAGTGGGTTTGGGTTGATCCAACTGAGAAAAACAAATTTTTGATAACCCGAACATACTAAAATATTGGGCTGGCTCTAGCTGGTTAGATTATATTTTGCTGGAATTGGCAATGGGTTGGGTTCAGGTCGAATAGGTTGGCGGATTTATAGTATAAAACTGTTAAAACTCACAACGGGTGGGTCAAGTGTGTTTTAAGTGGATTTGGGCTTAAATTGGTTGGATCGGGTATGACCCATTTACTAACAGTTTGGAAAATCATAGAACCAAATCCAATTGTCAATAAACAGGTTGAACTGCACCTAACCCATTTATTTTTATTTATTTATTTATATAATATTTATTTTAATTTAAAATTTGAGTGAAATATAACCTCATTTAGTATACTAAATTTTAATAATATTATATAACTCCACCATTTTCACATTATAAGCTTGCTCTGCAGCCAATGGCCACACAATAATCGACAACCTCTGGGTCAAGTTCTCCAACACTAAATTCCACTCGCAGTGACTTAGAATAGCTTGACTGGAACGTATCATCTTATAATTTAAAGAGGTTTAACTTGGCTGACTTTAGCAATTTCCGTCTAGCTTTTGGACGGAAACTTACCAGAAGGGAGGTGAGTGTGACCTCCCTTCAAACTTGAAGGAAGAGTTAAAACTTTAGGTTTCAATGATGTATATATTCTTCTCTTGGAGGTATTTATACAAGAATACAAGTATGGAGGGCAAGTAATCTGTTACCTTATCAGTAACCTATTACCATAATTGCATGGTAACCTACTATCTTAATTACAGAGAATTACCCCAAATATAGGATTACTAAAAATACAGGATTCCAATCAATTATCCCGATAATTAGCATCCTGATAACTAGCCTAATTAATAGCTATCTTAACACTCCCCCTCAAGTTGGTGCATAGATGTCGCTCATGCCCAACTTGTCAAGGTGGCTATGAAATGCTTGACTTGACATCGCCTTGGTGAGTACATCCGCAAGCTGATCTTGAGATCGAACATGAGGAATTCCAATTAGCTTTGCTTCCAATTTCTCCTTGATAATGTGCCTATCCACTTCAACATGTTTAGTCCGATCATGTTGAACTAGATTATGGGCAATGTCACATGCTGCCTTGTTATCATAGTATAGCCTCATTGGATTGGTCGGTTCAACCCATAAATCTTGCATTAAATTTTGATCCACAGTAACTCACATTCTCCCTTAGCCATTCCCTTGTATTCTGCCTCAGCACTGGATCTAGCTACTACTTCCCGTTTTTTGCTTCGCCAAGTAACTAGACTCCCTCCTACAAATGTGAAATATTCGGACGTAGAACATCTATCATTGATTGATCCATCCCAATCAACATCGGTATAACCTTCAATGTCCAAATTCTCTTATTTTGTAAACATAATTCCCTTTCCAGGGGACGACTTCAAGTAGCGTAATATACGAGTCACAACATTCATATGTTCTTCACTCGGGGAGTGCATGAACTGACTGACAACCCCCAGTACATAAGCCAAATCAGGCCTGGTATGTGCAAGATACATCAATCTTCCCACTAATCTCTGACAACGTTCCTTGTTAGTAGGAACTTGGTTTGGGTGCATACCTAGTTTCAGATTTTCTTCCATAGAAGTGTTAATCAGACTACAAGCAGACATACCAGTTTCATTCAACAAATCTAAGGCATATTTTCGTTGAGACAAGAAAATACATTTCTTTGATCTTGAAACTTCAATCCTGAGGAAATACTTCAATGGACCAAGGTCCTTCATTTCAAACTCATGAGCAAGATAATCCTGTAATGCTTTCTTCTCTTCCGGATCATTCCCAGTCACTACCATATCATCAACGTACACAATAAGAGCTGTGATCTTTTCTTCATTATGCTTCAAGAAGAGAGTATTTTCCACGTTGCTTTGTCTGTATCCAAATGCTTTCATAGAGTTTGTGAACCTTTCGAACCAAGCTCTAGGAGATTGCTTCAAACTGTACAGGGACTTCCTCAACTTACAAGCCTATTTGGTTTTTTTAGGCTGCATATTACATCCAGGGGTAACTCCGTATATACTTCTTCTTTGAGATCTCCATGCAGGAATGCATTCTTTACATCAAAATGGTGTAGTGGCCAGTCAAGATTCACAGCCAGAGATAGCAGAATACGAACCGTATTAATTTTGGCCATGGGTGCAAACCTCTTCGCATAGTCAATTCCATAAATTTGCGTGTACCCTTTGGCAACGAGTCTGGCTTTGAATCATTTAATAGTTCCATCAGCTTTATGTTTAATGGTGTAGACCCACCTACATCCAACAGGTTTCTTCCCTTCAAGTAAATCAACCACTTCCCATGTTGAGCTCTTTTGGAGGGCCTTCATTTCTTCATTCATTGCTTCCTTCCACCTGCGATCTCTCAAAGCATCATGCACACTACTAGGAATAGATACAGTGGATAACTGATTCACAAATGATTCGCATTCCTTTGACAATCTATGGTAAGAATCAAAATTACTCAAGGGATATCTAGTTTTGGACTTAAGAACATGTTCGTAATTTACCCTAGGTTTTCCTCTTGTGGCTCGATCAGGTAGCAGTTTTATATCGAGTTCAGAACTCACCTGGGATTCAAAAGTGGTATCGGCTTCAGTGAGCAATTGGTTAAATGGTACAGGTTGCAGGGGAGAAGATGGTACATGATCCAACGAAGATATCAGTGGTACCAGTGTTGGAGATGCTGGTACCAGTGACGGCTCGGTTGAAGGTGGTTCCATCTGATCCTGACCCTTCTGATCATTCTACTCATTTGTGTATTCACCACTTATATCCAAGTTGTCACCACTTATATGATCCAAGGTGTCCAGAGAGTGATCTAGGTCATAGTCCAAGAAGTCTAGAGAGTAATTCGGAGTCTGCACTTCATTGTTACTCTCCCCCCGAAGTGGAGCCTTGGGGGTAGGGTAATACATCTCATCCTCATGAGAGTTAACATCACGAGTGACATATACCTTTCGAGAGGGGGGTGATAACACCGATAGCCTTTCTGATGCGGGGCATAGCCAAAAAATACGCACCAGAGAGCTCGGGGTTCCACCTTACTTCACACGGGTATATGAAAATATACAAATGCTACACACCCAAACACTTTAGGAGGCAAGTTTGGTACATAAGGAGCACTTACAACCACATGTAAAGTGTTAAAGGGAGTCTGGAATTGTAGTGAACTGGATGGTACACGATTAATGAGGTAAGCCGCAGCAATGACAGCTTTGCCCCAGTAACTAGAGGGTATGTGAGCCTTGAACAAGGAAGCATGAACAACTTCAAGAAGATGACGGTTCTTGCGCTCTGCAACCCCATTTTGTTGAGGGGCAGAGGGGCAAGTTGTCTGATGAACAATGCCATGTGAATGTAGATACTGTTCCAGATCCTAATTAACGAACTCTCCACCATTATCAGTGCGAATAACCTGTATGTACGATCCATACTGAGTGGCTATTCTCTTGTGAAATTGTTGAAAGAGAGAATTGACTTCATTTTTTGATTTTAGTAAACAGACCCAAGTCATACAAGTGTAATCGTCAATAAATGAAACAAATGACCGTGCACCACTCAGGGAAGGGATCTTAGCAGGTCCCCCATACATCAGAATGAATAACCATAAATGGTTTTGGACTCTTATACATATTGGAAAAGAAATACAATGACTTTTAGCCAGTTCATAGGTTTCACACTTGAAATAAAAAACGTTCAACTAAAAAAATAACTTCGAAAATAATTTTTTTTAAATATCCAAAAGAAGCATGGCCTAAGCATTGATGCCACAACCAAATTTCTGAATTTTGTCGATGTGCCGTCCCCTCAGCTGAAAAAACTTGAGTCAACTGATTCGAGCTTGTAGGCGTCAGATCAAGATGAGCTTCCCCTTTTTAGTACCATAGCCAATTGTCTTCTGAGTCCGGATGTCCTTAAAAACACAAAGGTTAGGCCAAAAACTCACAATACAATGCAAAACGCAAGTTATTTGAGCAACATACAGCAAGTTATAGTTGAGGAAAGGAACAACCAGGACAGAGTCCAAATTTAAATTTCCAGTGACTGTAATTGAACCTTCTCCAATCACAAGAGAGGGGGTACTGTTAGCTATGGAGACTATAGGTTGTTTGGACGGTTTCATAGACTGAATATGGTTGATGTCAAATGTCATGTGATCTGTAGCACCATAATCAATAATCCATGTACTATTGCTATTAGATGCAAACGTTAAGAGCCTTACCAGGGTTACCTGAAGCAGCAATCAATACCGAGGCCTCCTTAGGTTCAACAATAGCAACAAAGGCACAATGATTTGACTTTGAATTTCGTTTGTTAGGTGCCTTGGCAGGATCCCACCATTCTGGATATCCAATCAGCTCATCGCATCGTGACTTTGTTTGTCCGGTTTCGCCACAGTGAGTTCACAATCGTTCTGATCGTACAGTTCCAACTTCATAGCCACAATTCTGTGATCCAGATGATTGGTTCGGGTCTTCAGTATGATTCGGTAGGCCAGATGCTCTCTCTGGTTTCGAATTGGTTCACCATTGTGAGGGCTTGGACCAGCGAGCCATCATGACCAATGACTCCGTGTGATCGGGTTCTCCATTTAAGGTGATCCTACGAATTGCATCACAACGCACATATGCATAGGTTTCTTGAAGATCCATTACTGGATCCTTCCTAAGAATCTCACCTCGAAGTTGTTCAAATTCTGCATTGAGCCCAGCCAGGAAGATATGCATACATAGTTGTTCAATTGATTTTCGGTACCCAATAACATCGTCTGGATCTTTCATTATAATTTTATCATGATGATCCAACTCTTGAAAGATTTCTATAAGATCACCATAATAAGTTGCGAGAGGTCGACCTTCCTGTTTGGTGGAAAACGTTCGCTGATTCAATGCAAAAATTTGTGATTCGTCAGATCCATCGTAGCAGGCTTTGGCAAGAGCATTCCGGATCTCTCGTGTGGTGTGCAATCAGAGGTAGCGCTTCATAATTTCAAGTGTCATAGCTGTCAACAACCACCCCTTGGCCTTTTGATTTTCTGCATACCATTTTGCATAGGAAGCATCAGTAGCTTTTGGTTGGGGTGTTTTGCCCACAATATACTCAAGTTTCTCACGTCCTGCAATATGCATCTCTATGATTTAGGACCAAACATCATAGTTGGATTCGGTAAGGATGATTCCGGCATTGAAACCAAAACCGTCGGTTTGAACATGTATAACAGATGTGGGTACGGATGAGGATTCGGGTTTGTCGTTGCTCATGGTGCAACGATTGTTCAATGGAGATGGAGATGGTATGATACAAAGGTAGCAAGATGATCAGTGGAGATGGTATGACGATTGGCTCTGATAACAAGTTAAAACTTTCGGTTTCAATGATGTATATATTCTTCTCTTGGAGGTATTTATACAAGAATACAAGTGTGGAGGGCAAGTAATCTGTTACCTTATCAGTAAAGTATTACCATAATTACAGGGTAACATACTACCTTAATTACAGAGAATTACCCCAAATATAGGATTACTAAAAATACAAGATTCCAATCAATTATCTTGATAATTAGCATCCTGATAACTAGCCTAATTAATAGCTATCTTAACAGGAAGGTCATTGTTATTTTCAAAATGTGAAGGGAGGTCACTGCAATTTGTGTATACCTCAAGAGAGGTAATTGTAATTTGCCCTTTTTAAAAAAAATTATATCATCCCCATTCCTAGTAAGATCATCATGAAAAAAAATTCAAATTCCAATATTCTTTGACATCAAATCATGAAAATTTCAATTCTACTCAATTTTAGTTCCCAATGAATTAGAATTATAATTCCTAACACTAATTTTAATTCTGCGAAACAATTTGGTTTTTTTGCAATGTCGTAACATTCATTAGATGTTGGGACAGGATTATTTTTGTCACATCTAAGAATGATTTGGTCAATGAGGTCGTCCATTTGATAGGAGATTGACTCTCTGAGTTAACTAATTGTGCAATACTTTAACCTATATAAGCCCCAATAGTACATGTGTAATATGTTTTGTCACATGTGTTAGTGTCTACAAAGAAAAACGTTAGTTTTAGGTGAGCCTTTTACGCCAAATGGTAAATGATTGAAATTTGGTATGTGACCTTTGGTTGACCGAATGTACATGTTGAACAGTGGGATTCACCAAATAAGCTTCCATGTGTGAGGTACCTCTTACAAGTATCTCTTTATATAACGTTCAACCAATAAATTAACCGAGACTCTTTCATAATTATTAAAGTTTTTCTTTAAATCAAACGTGCTTAACCATGATTGACGATTAGCTGTTTATGTCATTTTTTTTTTCTTGTCATGTAAACACTATAATTAAGTATGTTGGATAACTTCTATGATTTACAGGGGTTATTGAAGATGAAAGTGCAAGCTTGAAGTCTTTTATTTATTTATTTATTTGCCGTGGCGACTTGAAAATTTAAACTTACTTATATACACTACTAAATTGATACAAGTAACTTTATTCAAATATATAGTGCATATGTTTGCATGTAAAGTGTGATGAAGATAAATTGCATTTTTCACAATTTTAATAATAAAAAAATTATTTAATTAATATTATAAAGACATAGGAAAAAAATTAAATTTGATAAAAAAAAAACTATTTTTATCACGAAGTGGTACCGGCCCATTTAGTTTTTGAAAGCCTTCTTTCCCCACTTATAATTTCTTTTCTTCTTGAAGATTGTAGACGACCCGGATCATGTACGAACCCAGATCTGTAGCGGAAGATTTCTATGGCAGTGAAAAATGTCCCAGGTCGGTGTATGAGTGATTCCTAGAACCACACATGGATGCCACACTCAATTGACCAAGAGCTGTGGTATAGAACCCTAATAGCAAGCCTAGATATCAAAGGAAGGTAGAGATAATAAGAGTGAGAGAATCTCTAGGGCTAGATATCTCCAAATGTGTGAAGCATTTTGGGTAGGGAGGAGGAGTTTTCAATATATAGAAGACTTAACTCAACTCCACCAACTCTATCTCCCAATCCTATTAGGAGATGGAGTCCAAGTCCCACTTGGTCTCTTACCAAGCATGAGCGTCATTTTAAGTGGGGACCCAGATCAGGCCAACCAAGTCGACCCATCTCTTAAATCCAACATCTCTCACTTGTCCATAGTGTGCACTAAGTGTGCATCTCTCTCATATACATCTTATATTTCTATCATGTATGCTAATCATACAGGTTGCTGAGCGTGCGACCGACGAGCACAAAGTAAAGGACGAGCGACTCTATATCAAGTTCTATAAAACTGACATGTAGATACACTCTCAAAAGTCTCGCATATGCCCTAGACTCATTTGGCCACATCAAATTGAGTATTTCTAATCCCTCACAAGCTCATATCTCTACATTCAACCACTAGATTCATGTTAATGTGAGCATTTAAAATAATTCATATAGTCTACATATATATATATATCAGATACATACAAGTAAAAAAATGTGAAACATCAAACGATAATTTTAAAACAAGAGCACATATCTCTATGATTCGTAGCTTTCTAAATGTGATGCCAAATAATCTTCCCTAAGCCTTATGCCATTTAGCTTTGACCTAACTGCTTTCCCAGAAAAACCTCTGTTAGACCGTATGATGCATAGCCATAGGAAAGTAAGCTAGAGTAGCGATAATCAAATCTAACTTCACAATATGATCAAAGATAATAAGGGTATAAGTTAATCCTAATCTATGATCATCCTGATCTCACACAACAAGGAAATAGGGATCCATTCACTTGCTTATAAAGGAAACGTTGCTAATAGCACATATGGTATGCAACACATGCTACGATGGAGCCCTGGATCCAGCCAAGGGTATGTCAACCTCCAACACCGTACGAATCTTAGTCTAGTAGCAATCTATGTACCCAACCTGAGTACCTTAATCCAAGTCATAACTCTCAAGTGCCTTTATTAAGGTCTTACATCCAGCTCTATCAAGTAATAAACGATTCCCTGAGAAATCTCATCCTGGCTCTCCCAGGCTGACATATAACTCTATAGAGTCATTTAAATGCTCCCGATGGCATAAGTCCTCTTGATGTCTCATCTTGCTCGCAATACATGCGCTAGGACTGGTCGTTGTGTGAGAAGTCAACCACTAGCCTAGTGACACATCGTATTCATATCCTCATAATGTGGATGTAATGTGTGTGTGTAAAGTGAGCATGTAAAACACAATCTCATGCCTCATGAAAAGATAAACTCTGTTAAATTCTCACGTATAAAATATAAAGTAATATGAGATGTCTACGTAACAAATGTAAATAAAATTATACTACCTAACACAAATCATAATCTACGTAATCCCATCTCTTTGACATGAACCTTAAATTTTGTCTAGTTATAGGTTTAGTCATGGGATCAACTATCATCTGCTAAGTAGATATGTGTAAGGGACATGTCTTTATGTGAAACTGTCTCTGATGTAATGATAGCGACTGTCGATGTGTTTTGTTCTGTCATAGTCTTTGGGGTCCTTGGTGTAGGTTAATGATGCCATGCTATCATAATAGATTGTGATCGGCCCTATGCCAGCTCTGAAGACTTCAAGATCCTTTAAGAATCGCTTCAACCATATGGCCTCCTGGACAGTTGCACAACAAGCTGTGTACTCTGACTCCATAGTGGACAACACGACGCAGACTTACTTCTTGCTACTCCAAGAGATGACCATGTCACCCAACAAGAATGTGTATCCTGACGTCGACTCTTGACCGTCTAGATCATCTGTCCAGTTCGCATCATAGTAGCCTCGTAGCTGAAAATCTGCTCAGCAAAGCATGTAATCTGTTGTCCCACCTAGATATCTAAGAATATATTTCACTACCTTCCAATGAGTCTGCCATGGGTTTACTTTGGTAACGGATGACTAAACCAATCGAGAAACTAATATGAAGTCGAGTACACATCATAGCGTACATCAGACTACCTATAGCACTAGCATAAGAAACACGAGCCATATGTTCCTTCTCTTCCTTTGCCTATGGAGAAAGACCAAGATCCAATGAAGTACCTATTTCAACAAGAGTGTCAGTGGGTTTAGCATCGTGCATTCTAAAATGCTCAAGTACCTTCCTTATGTAAGTCTCATGGGACAAACAAAGAAGCCCTCTTAGTGTGATTCCTATGAATCTTAACACCAAGTACGTAATCTGCTTCACCCATATCCTTCATCTCAAAACTAAAGGATAGCCACTCTTTAGTGGTGACAAGCATCGCCTTGTCATTCCTCGCTATCAAAATGTTGTCAACATACAAAGACAAGATAAGGAAGCTCTTACCATGATGTCTAACATATACATAGTGGTCTTCCTTGATCGTCGTGACGCCAAATTCTATAATGCTCAATGGAATCAAAGATACCACTGCCTGGAGGACTGTTTCAGGTTATACAAGGAGCATTTGAGTATGAAAACTCTACGCTCATGACTCTCGGCCACAAAACCCTTTGGCTGATCCATATAGATCTCCTCATCCAGTTCTCCATTGAGAAATGTTGTTTTGTCATCCATCTGATAAAGTTCTAAATCAAGGTGTGCGACAATAGCTAGAGTGAGGCAAATAGATGCAAATCTCACAACTGGTGAGACCGTATCCTCATAGTCTATACGCTCTCTCTGGGTATAACCTTTTGCCGTGAGACGGTCCTTGTATCTCTCTACACTTTCATCTGCCTTGTGCTTGACCTTTAGAATCCACTTGTTTCCAATGGTCTTCCGTATAGAGGGAAAATCAATAAGTTCTCAGACTTGGTTTTTCTCCATGGAAGTCATTGTATCTTGCATTGCAATTATCCACTTCTACGAAGAAGGTGATGGTAACTCCTATTGGTATAAAACAGGCTCATTATCATCGAGCGTGACAGCTATGAACGACTCACCCTCAATTGTAAAACGACGACAATGAATCAGTACACAACTACTCCTATGCAACGGGTTGCTAGAATTTGTGTCCTTTGGGACACTCCCACTAGTCGAGAATCGACTCCCATTGTCCATAACATCCGTAGAATCCATAGGATCCGTTTGAGAACCGAGGTTCTCAGTAGTGTTTAGATATGGGGTGATCTCCGCTGATCCTAAGTCTGGCTCATTCATCTCAAAGAGCTCCAGATTCATCTAGATATGGGGTGATCTCCGCTGATCCTAAGTCTGGCTCATTCATCTCAAAGAGCTCCAGATTCATCCCTGATTTCTTCCTGCTTGGGAAATCATCCTTGATGAAATCTACATCACTTGATTCAATCTTGTTAGACCCCCGTCGATTTGTTTACTTTAAAAGACGTAGCCTTAGAGTGCTCTAAGTATTTCACAAAGATGCACTTAGCGACTCTCTTGTTTAGCTTCCCTCTTTGGTGGGAAGGTACATGAAAATAATCTGTCGATCCCCGTGGTCTCATACGAGTTAGGTCAGAAGCTGTAGGGACACAGTTTAAGATGTAGGCTAAGAACTGACTTTGTAGGGACACAGTTTAAGTTGTAGGCCGCAATCATAAGTGTGTCTCCCCATAAACTAATGGGTAGGGCACATGCACCGTCATCGACCTTACCATGTCTAACATGGTACGGTTCATTTTCTCTACTACACCATTCTGCTGAGGTGTGCCCGAGACAGTCAATTGCCTACGGATTTCTTTTTCTTCACATAACTCTATAAACATATCAGATAAATACTTGCATCCTCTATCAGTACAGAGACACTTCATGTGTCGATCCAATTGGTTCTCTTCTTCCTCCACAAAGCGTCTAAAGCAATCTAATGCTTTTGACTTGTGAGAAATAAAGTACACAACCATATTGCATGTAATCATCGATGAATGTGATGAAATAGGAATCTTCGTGACGGGTCCTAACATTGATTGGTCCACATATGTTTGAATGGACTAACCCTAAATGTACAAATGCTCTCATTGCCTTACCAAATGGTTTCCTGCATAACGTACCAGTCGAAATAAGTTCACAAACGGTAACTGAACCTTGGCAAGCGATCCTAATAGACCTGCTTTAGCTAATCAGTTCATCCTCTCTAGTGCTATGTAGCCTAGTCTAGCATGCCATCTTAATGAATCAGAAATAATAACATCATCATCACGAGAAGTCAAATTAGAAACCAAATTTGCGTCACTTGAATTATCCAGTTTAAACAAACTATCATAAATAAATCCCCTACCATATAAAACTGACTCTAAAAAAATGGAGACGCAGTCTCTACTGAAAATAATAGAAAAACCTAGTCTAAATAACTCTACTACTAAGACGAGACTACAACGAATAGAGGGTGCATAGCGTGTGTCATAAAGCATCCATGCTCTCTCGTATCGACAGTAGATATGTGCCAACTCCTAGCACATCCACGTTGGTACTATTCCCTATGTATATTTTTTAACTCCCTGCTGGTATCTGTCTGTAATCTGCAAACCCATCTCTCTTTGACTATGTGTCTACTCGCTCCAGAATTTACAATCCAATCAGGACTAGAATGAGCAAATAAGGCATCAGTGCAAGCCATGCAACTATAGCTAGAGGTTGGGTCAGTTCGTACCCGCTTCTGCTTAATGCAATCATGAGTGAAGTATCTGAACTGGTCATAGCTGTAGCAGTTAATGTCAATCAAATCGTAAGACAAAGGAGCAACAGTCAGTTGCCAAGTGGCAAAAGGAAAGATCGAGGCCGATTTGGTATAGTCCCTTGTCACTTTAAAGGATTTGAAACGATAAGGGAAGGGGGCAATGTTTACGTGCAAAAAAGATTATGTAAGAATTCCTCTCAATTCAAATTAGTGGGACCCAACAACTATGGGAATGACAACTAGACATGGGTGGGCAACGAGCTACGAGCACATGTCCATTCATGGTAAGCGGTTAAGGTTTGACCACGGAGTGGACCAATAGCTGTTAGTAGCAGAAGGAAGGAAAGTAGATAAAAGCAGTTGTCAAGAATGTGGGGTGTGGGGAAGTGGAAATCGTTATTTTCGGGAGTGCAACGTCCAAGCCCAGCATGTATAAAAAGAAAAGACATTGAAGGAGAAGTGATCCACAAAAATTTCTCTTGCTTCAAAACTTACCCAAGACACTGCTAGTCCCCAATTTCAACAAATCGATCGTTGCCATTGTCAATACCTTCCAATGAGACTCCTTTCCGAAGCAGCCAAATCTCGTTCCCATTCAATTCAATGTGCCTTAACCTCCTAACTGATCGTTGCAATATTTGACCAATCCTTAGGTAGCCGTTGACACACTTGGTTTGGGTAGTTCAGGTGATTGCTAATCCTGGACAAATTTTCTCGACCACCAATTTGATCTTGGGACAAATTTTCTTGACCACCAATTTGATCTTGGAAACTCTTCGATCGTTCCATTCATTTGAGAGTTGTTGGATATCTATGTTGGGTCGACCCGGTGTCCCACTAGGTTGGGCCGACCCGAGTCCCCATTTGAATGGGACGTCTATACTAGGTTGTAGTCTAAATGTGGTTTGACTCCTCTTCCTTACTTCCCAAGGATTCATACGATTGATCCAACCCTAAAGAATCTCTCTCTCTCTCTCTCTCTCTCTCTCTCTCTCTCTCTTCATCATCTTTTCTTCCTCCATTAGAGATCTTGTTTTGCTACTGATTGCCACACTCGAGATTAGGTCGTTTGAGTGTGGATACTACTGTGTGTGGTTCTAGTAATCACAGATACCAATGTAGGACGACATTTGGTTCGATAGAGATCTTCCACTGCAGATTCGAGTTCGTATGCATCGAGGTACATGATCCGATTTGTTTACAACCTTCATGATTATTGGACAAGACCATTGGTTGATTGGTGTTATATTTATGTTTATTTGATTATTAAATAGTAAATTTCATTGAAATTATCTAACTTGGTTCGCCTGTATATCTCAGCGCCAGGGGTAAAAAACCCTCAGAACACTTGGAGGAAAGTATAAATCCTCAGGCACGCCCGCAACGGTCAATCGATCATCCTCACGTGACTGGCCATGCATAATAACAGCCAAGGGTGGATTTCTTCAAGCGATCGAGTAGGGGAACAATAATATATAATACAAATGATATTATGTACTATACATAAGATACATGACATGTGTATATATACATGTACGCATAATATGATCCCAAATTGGATTGGAACTTCACTCGTACCAATAAGGGGGGGGGGGGGGGGGG
>JAUPMG010015107.1:0-15448 GCA_031762675.1 Pachysandra terminalis
ATTTATAGTGTTCTATTCAAGTCAGGGGCATTTTGGGTATTTTGTCAATATCTTCTTCGACAGACGTCGTAAGCTTATCCCGATAGAGGGCTTTGCTTAGCGAGGAAAATACTGATGCTCCAAGTCAGCTAACTCAAATTGGGATTTTTATTTATTTATTATCACAACAATTCCCTAATTGCCGGAATTATTGAGTTGGTGCGAATTTCCCGACTCGCTAAATTTTCTGAAGTTGGACCTATGGATTTGATGTCAAGTCTCTATTGTCTTCTAATCTAAGTGATTAGCAAGATTATCATAATTATCTGAATTAATTATGCCATCCAGCGTAATTAATTAAATAATCCGAACTAGGGATATTACAGTATCGCACCTGGCACATCCCCAAATCATTCGAGTACAATTATCCTCATTCATTCAACTGTAGTCATGAACATCTTTGTTCGGAAAGTATTGCTGGCAATGAGTTAATTACTAGTTATCCTACTCAATACGCTTGTCTTTAATAGTAACAACACGTCGAGGTACCTGTACATGCTTTCTTAGTGTTTCTTATCTACACATTTACTGTACTGAGTATTATCTTGGATTCATACACATCACAATAGCTTTATCTGTTGTATCATCATTACGCAGGTTCATTGAGTATACACCGAGTACGATATACGTCAGTTACTTACTTCAAATCATATGACAGTTTTGTAGTGTATTATGGATTGGACTTGCTTAACAGTATCACGTATTAGGGTTGTTATTGGACATGTCAAAGAGCATATAGAGTACATATTTTTTAGGATTTTGTGTTGTCACTTTACGGCTCGAAGGTCAGGTTGGGGTAAGTTCTCCATACAGGTGAATGTATGTTTATCACCAATCACATTCCATTTACACCTTAAACAATGTAGTCCTTCACTATGTTTCAGCAGGGTCCTAGGCACACTCAAACTGTGCTTCAGCGACCTACTTCGGCGCACTGAAGGTCAGTTCGGCGACCTACTTGAAAGGGGTCCTCGGTGCCCATTCAAAGTGTTCATACTCGACGGCCATTTCGGCGCACCAAGGGGTTCACCAAACACCCAGATAGTGATTCGGCGACCTATTTAGCACACAAAATGGGCCGCCGAAGTTGCGAAGAGACCAGATTTTGGGGGTTTTCTAAGTTTATACCATTCTCTCACTTAAATAAATTACATGGCTCACTTATAAGCCAATACACAAGCCAAATCACATGAAACACAACACCATTACATTCAATCACATATTACCCATTTCTCCCACAAAATAGCAAATCTTGAACCCTAATACTCCAATAACCTAAATTAATCAACAAGCTAAGGATTTTGGATCTATTGGCTATTAGATATCTTTTCCCTAACCTATTTCATCATCTCATCACAACAACGTAATTCATTTCCAACACTTCATTCGTAGAGCTACCACACAACAATCTCAAATGAAACCTTTACAATTGCACAAATACTTACTTGTTTGAACAACGATTGGATTCCGAGCTTTCCTTCAAATCTCCAACGCTTTTGCTCCTCTTTCTTCTTCTCTTCTCCTTGCACAACCCAATAGAGACAATATGGGATTTTTCTCTTTTTAGGATCGCTTCTTCAAGAAGCTTCTAGCATCCTTCACTAGGGTGTAAAACATGTAATTCTTGTTTGGGGACTTGCCACCCCACTAATTGTGCATTAAAAATGATTAAGTCCTCATAAGTTCAATTTATCATCTTACTCACATAAAGAAATATTTTTTTTTATTTTCCTTAATTGAAATCATAATTATATAATCTAGAATTGGGGTATTATAGTGCAGACTTGTTTTCTGTTGTCCAACACACAACAGCCACACACACAATTCTCATGGACACTAAAATCCACAGATTCATACCATAAGGCATCGACTCATGCCGGTTTCCAAAGTTCATTCATCATTCACAAAATGTATATATATATATATATATATACTCAGCATTGACTCAGGCCTGTTTCCAAAGTTCATTCACCATTCACAAAATGTATATATATATATATATATATATATATATATATATAATCTTCATACGATTGTGCAAAGCGGAAATACCATGTCTATGGTATTCCAAGACTAAAATAAATTTATAATTTACACTTGTGGCATTACCATGATATTCAAATTACCAAAATACCATTACTTTATATTTTTAAATTTCAGGGCCCTCAAAATGATGATAATGGCTTGTTTGTTGTATGAGGGTACTGTGCGTATCCACATTTATGAATGTCATTTATGATTGAGTGATTGTGATGTTTGAGTTATGTTGTGAGTGATGCTGGGAGCATCCATTGTACGGGATGTGAGTGGTGCTTGGAGTATCCACTGGCAGTCAATGAGATTGACTAGGTACTGATTATATGGTTGAGAGTGGTGCTGGGAGCTTGCACTGGTAGTCAATGGGATCGACTATGTTTTGTGTAATGGTGTTTTTCCACCGTGGGTGAAAGTTCCTTAAGGAATGGTACTGTGCACTTGTGTGTTTCCACCATGGGTGAAAGTCCCTTAAGGAATGGTTAGGTCTACTGGTGTGTTCTTCTGTGAGGTGAAAGTTCCTTAAAGAACACGGTACTGGTGCATGCTTCCATGAGATGAAAGTCCCTTAAAGAATGGAATGGTGCATTCTACCGTAGGTGCAAGTCCCTTAAAGAATGGGTTGAATGGTCGTAAGATTAATTGAGCTTGTGATTGGGCTAGGCCTAATTACCACCGCATTGCATTGCACATCATGCTCATTTCATAATTACATCATACCACATTGCATTGACCATTGCACATGTTCGATTATAGTGAATGTTTTTGTATCTCCATATATTGACTTGTTTGTGCTGGTGTTGTGCTTGTGCTTCAGCCGTATTGGTTTGGCATGGTGAGACCGTGTGGTTACTGGTCGTAGCATAGTGGGACCATGTGGTTGTATTATATAGTGGGACTATGCAATGTTTCTTGGCATGGTGGGACCATGTGGTTGTTCGTGAACATAGTGGGATTATGTGTTTGTTTGTTTGTGTTGTGATTATAATTGTTTGTGAACTATGAATGGTGGCATTCTACCGTGGGGGCAAGTCCCTTAAAGATGGAATGATAGCGTTCTACTGTGGGTGCAAGTCCCTTAAGGAATGGATTGTTTATGAATATAGTGAAACTATGTGTATGCCATGTGTATGTAGATTGTGATCCTATATCTCGGATTTGGGGTGTGACAGAGATGGTATCTGTAATGACTTGAAAACCTTAATAAATGATTTTTGGTCAAGATTGTGATTTTAAAAATTTTTTTGTTGAGTTTTAAATGATTTGGGGATTTTGAAGAAAATTGAGAAAAATGGATTTTTATTGGTTAGCATGCATAGGCACTCATACATGAGCACACACCTTATCACCCTCACTTAAAAACAGTCAAGGGTAGGGATTTTTCACTTAAAAGAAACCTAGATCTAAGGGTTGTGATTTAATGGGTTGGGGTTATAGGGTTTAAGCTTACCCTAGAACACATTTTCTCTTGTGTTTGTTGTGTTGAGAAAAGGAGAGCTAAAGGAGGAAGAAGAGAAGGTTTGGCCTGAAGATTTGAAACCCACAAGCTAGGTTTTCGTTTTGGGCTTGAGGTAAGTACATTTTGTACTTCCTTGATTCCATTCTCAAATGATTTCCATGAAGAAATATTGAATGTTGTGGTGATTCATGATTCTTGATGATTTTGATTTGTGCAATGTACGATTTCATGTTCAAAATGGTGCATTTTATGTCTTGAGATGTGTTTTGCTCAGTTGATGTCATTTCTTCATTATCTTTTGTGTTTGTTTGATTCTAATGCATAATATGTGATTGTAATTGGTAATGAAACTAATAATTAGTTTAAGTTAGGTGTATCAGACCTAGATGGTCATGGGAGGGGAGGCCAAGTAGAATGGAATAGGAGGAACCGAACTTGGGGGCGAATTATGGGTGAGAAAAACCCATAATCGAGCTCATTGGTGGGTGGTCTGTCCACCAACGGCACCCACCGACGAAGCTTTAATCATTTAGACCACTGTCGGTGATTTCGTCGTTCCACTGACGAGATCCATCGATGAGTTAGGGCATAGAGCAGCCGCGTCGGTGGATCGTCAATGGTACCAACGGATCCGCCAACAAAATTACCTACAATGGGGACTCTATCAATGACAGGTTGGTTCACCGATGGGACTCACCGACAGGGAGTGTTGATTTTTGAAGTTTGGTCGGTGGACTTGTCGGTCCACCGATGACACCTATCGACGGGCATTTGGACTAGTGGACTTTGGTCGGGGGATCCTTCGGTGGCACCGACGGAACCCGCCGTCGAGAGTCGATGGATTCGTCGGTCCACCGACAGGACCCACCGAGGAGAATTTTATTTGATTTTTAGACCTGGACGGTGGACCCGTTGGTTAGCTAATAGCACCGGCCGACGGGGCTGTTTGAGGTGAATTGGGAGAGAGATTGAGGGGTTGGTTTGGCATCCAGGTTTTGATGTTGAAACTCATGGATTGTGCTGATGTTTGTCGATCATTACGACATGAACGAAGTATGATATCTTGAATGTTGAATATCTTTACTTTTGTGCAATTGATCAATACTTATATGCTCACGAAGGCTTAAAGAGTAAAATGTTGTGTGAATTGGATAGGTTGAACATGACTGTCACGATCCGAATTCTAAGGCGTATCTCTCTCACGTGAGCATGGCTTTAGAATTCCAAGATGGACTCACCCACTTATACTCTAAAGGTATACTCATTGTGGGTGGAAAACCACAATACAACAGAGAATTCTATAATAAGGTAGAATGCGTAGTGGTAATAATCATAGATCAGGAGATAAAGTATGACGTGTATCTATCAAAAACATCAAATAAGATTTCCTCACGCTTCAGCAGGGCACAACTGAGGAAACAAGATAAACCCCCGTACAAAAAGAAAATGGGCATCTGAAGGGTAAATATAAACAAGTATGATGGAGTCAATACGCTCCTCCTCCCATATCCCTCAAATACATATAGACCAATAAATGAATAATCAAAAAGAAACTGCAATGAAGCCCATGGTCTCATCGTCCATCTCAACAACCTCTGTCATAGTCCAATTCTTGCCTATAATGCTCTCCTGAAATGTTAGGAGCCAAAGAAGGCTTGAGCAACACGCTCAGTAAATATAATGTGCATATACAGTGTAATTAGCTAGGATGACTGTGCATGCATGGGATGCCATGATCGATGCAAAGGTTCATTCATTTATATGCAATGACATGAAAAATTCAATATTGACCCAACAATTGGTCTAAGCAATCACGCGAATGCAAATGCATGTCGTTGACATTGTGAAGTGATATGCCCACGCCCGATCCAGACTGTAACTCAATGTATCCACTCACAGATACACGGCCCCTTTCGGGCTAAGGATACCTCATAGATTCTGTGTGTACAACATAGTTTTAAGGGACTTTCAACCCCAGAGAATTCATGCCCCGCTTTTCTTTTTGTCGGGGACACACCATCTCAACAGGATAGTCCAAGGGCATCATCTTCGTGAACCTCCCTCCGTGGCACAATACCCACTCACAACTATCAATCGAATTTTCTCTCTCTATATATAATATGGTATATATATAGGTGACCATGGGCTCTTGGTGTAGCTAATCCCTCACTCTTAAATCTTCTTGGATTTATAAGTATATATAGTCCCCCATGGGACGCCAGAGGTTTTATCTCTCATTTGGGTCTTATCTCGGAGCCCAAGTATCGTCACATTTTCCCTTTCTTCCTTCTCAAAGGAACTAGGGGAAAATCTATGGTCGAAGTCCTTATAAGGAATACACATGCATGCATGCATGGCCATTCGATGCATGAGATTAGCAAACAACTACTTGTATGCATCACATTCATTGAACATTTCTAAACATGCTTCAATCATTTA
Source organism: Pachysandra terminalis (assembly GCA_031762675.1). Lineage (NCBI taxonomy): Eukaryota > Viridiplantae > Streptophyta > Magnoliopsida > Buxales > Buxaceae > Pachysandra > Pachysandra terminalis. Next base: position 5,972 of record JAUPMG010015107.1, read on the forward strand.
GTAAGTATGAAATGAAAGCATACTATATAAGCCTCAATATCATAAGCAGAATAGGGTATTATTCTTCACGCTAGAAACCCCTCCTGAATCTCAGTGAAAATCCCTTGTTAGCGGGTCCTGTCGGTGGGCCGACGTACCCACCGGCAGGTCCAAAATTACTCCGTCGGTGAGTCCGTCAGCGGACCGACGTACCCACCGACGACCGTCAGTGAGTGTCGTTGGTTCTGCCATCACTCACCGACCCTCAAAGGCAAATATCATATCTTCTTCGGTGCGTCATGTCGGTACCACCGACGGATACACCAACGCCCGTCAACAGGTGTCGTCGGCAAACCGATCACCCACCGACCGCAAGCAACTTGATTTGGATTCTCCCTATTGGCGACCCCATCGGTGGGCCGATCGATCCGCCGACAGGGCCACTCTGCACCTCACTTCGTCGGCCAGTCATCGGTTCCACCGGCAACCCACCGACACGATACACAAGGATAAGTCCATCGGTTGGTGTCCTCGGTGAACACATCCCATCAACCAACACCCGTCGGCGAGTTCATCAGCGGACCGACCGACTCGCTGACAGCTGCAATTTTCTGAATTTTCCCCCCATATTTTACACCTGTCATTCTATATTCAAATTCCACCTAGGGTTTGTGCTTTCTGGGCCAAAAGAATCTAGAAAGGATGGAAAAACGTAACTAAACATTTTAATTAACACATTCAACCATAAATGAAACATTCAAACCAAGAATCATTCAACTATCATTCAAAATTTCAGTTCAGCAATTTAACCTAGAAGAAACATGAAATTTATTCCCCAATCAATCATAACTTCAACAATATGCTTAGTGAATCACGCATTAACATTCAAATGAGCATTCAAACATTCAATGAATCCAAACATTCAAAAAATCTCAGAAATCCTAAGGTAATACATAATAAATGCACACAATGCATTTACCTCACACCAGCAAATTTCTTCTACTCGAAAGTTTGAAGATGCTTGGGCTCCTTGCTCAATCTTCCTCCTCTCCCCTTCTTCTTCCTTGGAGCTCTCCAACACTCTTCTCAGCCAAAAACAAACAAAAGAGTCTAGGGTTAAAGCCTAAACCCTATTCTCTAAAGGAGAATCAATCTTATCCCTCCACTAACCCCTTGGATGGGAGAGTGAATCTCAACCATCCAAGCTCTGTAAAGAGAGAGGCTACTGTGTAGGGCAAGAACACAAAACATGTGTCCTCAAGAGCTGGCCATTAATTGCCAAAATGCCCATAATAACATATAAATAACAGAAACGCCCAAAATATAAAAGAAAGTTAAATCTGAGGGGCATTACAACCTACCCTCCTAAAAAGGATTCCGTCCTCAAAATCGACCTACCTGGTTCTCAAAGAGGTAAGGATACTCCCGACGAATGTGCTCCTCTAGCTCCCACATGGCGTCTGACTCGCCATGGTGGTTCCACTGGATCTTTAACCTCGGGGTCATTTTGGTGCGCAGTACTCTGTCTTTGCAGTCTAGAATCTTGACCAAGGCTTCTTCATAAGTGATGTCCTCCTGGATGGAGATGGTTTGCCAATCTATGATGCTCACAGGGTTGGGGTGGTACTTCCGCAGCATGGACACGTGGAATACGTTGTGAACTTGCGACAAGTCTAGCGGTAAGAGCAGTCTATAAGAAACTTCCCCCACTCTATTGATACCTCAAACTGTCCAAGGTACCTCGGTGCCAACTTACATTTCTTCCTGAATCAGAATACTCCTCTCATTGGTGAAACCTTGAGGAATACCCAATCGCCCACTTCAAACCCCAGTTTGTGTCTTCTGGTGTTGGCATAACTCTTATATCGGCTCTGTGTTGTGAGAAGTCTGTCTCTAATCACCTTGATCTTCTAGGTAGTCTCTAGAATGATGTCAGTTCCCATGTCCACATATTCTCCCCCCTCGTTCCAACACAAGGGTGATCTACAGGGTCGTTCCTACAAAGCATTGAAAGGCATCGTGCCGATCCTGGCTTGGTAACTGTTGTTGTAGGAGAACTCCACCAACGGTAAGTGCTCGTTCCAAGATCCTCCATTGTCTAAGACACATGCCCTCAGCATGTCTTCAAAAATATGGATCACTCTCTCTGTTTGTCCGTCCATCTGGGGAAGGTACGTTGTGCTATAGTTCAGTGTGGTGCGCAGTGCCTTCTGTAGAGTCTTCCAAAATCGAGATAAGAAGTGCAAATCACTATCCGAGCCGATAGTGATAGGTACCCCTGTAAAGTCTCACGATCTCCCTGACGTATAACCTGGCCAAGTCTTCCGTAGTAGCAGTCGTGCGGTTCAGAATCAAGTGTGCAGATCTGGTAGGGCAAACGATGATGACCCATAGCATGTCCTGACCTAACCGTGTCCGCGGCAAACCCACGATAAAATCCATGGAGATGTGCTCTCATTTCCACTCTCCAATCGGTAGCGCTGAAGTGCACCTCCTGACTTCTGGTGCTCGCCTTGACTTGCTAACAAACTACACCGCACGCAGTGAATCTGGAAATGCCTGCTTTCAACTTCTTCCACCAGTAGTATCTCTTCAAGTCCTTGTACATCTTGGTGTTTCCCGGGTGTATCGAGTAGCGCGATCTGTGAGCCTCTCTCCAAATCTCATGCTTCAAGTCTTCGATGTCTGGTACGCACAATCGGCCTTCAATTCTGACGCTGCCATCCTCTTCAATAGAACAGTCTGGCTTGCGATCATCTCGGGGCAAACCTTGTAACCACTCGTCATTCCTCTGTGCTTCGATGATCCTGTCTTTCAAATTCAGCTTGACCACAAGGGTGAACAGTCTCGCTCTGCCTTTGTGGATATCCACTCTGACTCCCACAACTGATAGTGCTTCAAAGAGACTCCATTCTTGTACTAGGAGGTGTGCAAGTAGACTTCTCGGCTTCCTGCTAAGAGCGTTGGCCACTACGTTCGCTTTCCCCGGATGATATTGTAGAGTAAAGTCATAGTCATTCACCAACTCCATCCATCTGCTTTGCCTCAGGTTCAGCTCTTTCTATGAGAAGAGGTACTTCAAGCTCTTGTGGTCTGAAAAGACTTCAAACTTCTCACCGTACAAGTGATGTCTCCAGATCTTGAGGGAGAAAACAATTACAGCTAGTTCCAAGTCGTGTGTTCGATAGTTCTTCTCATGGATCTTCAGTTGTTGGGAAGCATACGCCACAACTTTCCGATCTTGCATAAGTACACAACCCAAGCCCAAGAGAGAAGCGTCGGCATAGATCTCAAACCGAACTCTACTCCACGAAAGTGTAAAACTGGAGCGGCAGTCAGTCTGTTCTTCAGTTCTAGGAAAACCTGCTCACACTCTTCTATCCACTGGTATCTGACGTCCTTCCTAGTTAGCCGAGTGAGAGGTACTGCAATACGAGAGAAGCCCTCAATCAAACACCAATAGTAACCTGCTAGTCCCAAGAAGCTGCGAACCTTGGTCATGTTCTTGGGTCTCTCCCAATCCATCACTGCTTCAACTTTAGTGGGGTCCACTGAATATACCCTCCTTGGGGACGACATGTGCCAAGAACTTCACTTCGTCGTGCCAAAAGTCACACTTGCTGAACTAGGCACATAACTGATTGTCTTCCAAAGTTTGTAAGGTAATCCTGAGATGATCCTCATGTTCTTCCCAGATCTTCAAATAGATGAGGATGTCATCAACAAAAACCACGAAGAACTGGTCAAGGTAGGGCCAGAACACTCGATGCATCAAATGCATGAACGCGATAGGGGCATTCGTTAAACCGAACGGCATGACAACGAACTCAAAATGGCCATAACGAATTCTGAAGGCAGACTTCAGGATGTCACTCTCTTTAATCTAGAGCTGATGGTAGTCCGTCCTTAAGTCAATCTTGGATATCTTGCTCCCTTGAGCTAGTCAAACAACTCTTCAATCCTCAGCAACGAGTACTTGTTCTTGATGGTGACTTGGTTCAGCCGACGATAATCCACGCACAATCTCAGAGTTTCGTCCTTCTTCTTAACAAAAAGAACTGGGGCTCCCCATGGTGACAAACTCAGGCGTATAAATCCCAACCGAAACAACTCCTCCAACTAAAGCTTGAGTTCTCTCAACTTGGTAGGCGCCATTCTGTAGGCTAGTAAAGAAATAGGGTTTGCACCCGGCACTAGGTCGATGGAAAAATCCACTACCCTCCTAGGCAGCAGGGATATTCTTAAAAGACATTCCCAAAATGACAAACAACAGGGCTATTCTCGAAACCGAGTTTCCCTTCCATGGACCACAAGTCAAGCACGGCTAACTGATCAGATAGATCAGTTCGAAGCCTCTTGACCCTTACAGACAGTCCTCCAGGAAACATGAGGGTCAACATCCTACTATAACATTCAATAACAACACGGTATGCTGTTTGCCAGTCCATACCCAAAATCACATCATATCAACTCATATTCAACACAACCAAATCAATCGGTGTTTCAGTCTCTCCCATGGAAACGGGACAAGACTTACACACTCTACATAGAGAAGTGGGGCTACCCACTGAGTTCTCTAAAGTCAAGCTAGGGTTCATGATACTACATTTCATACCCAATGTACAAACAAGGTCATGCGTGATGAATGAATGAGATGCACCAGTGTCGAACAATACAAGTGCATGAGTCGAGAAAAGTGGCAAGGTACCTTTCATCGCCCCTCCCGGCATCCTACGTTCTTTAGCCTCATCATCAATAGGTATTGCCGGCAGTGCTTCAGCGGGGCTAATAATTCCGCTGGGACTGCTGTGGGTAGTGATGCTATGGCTAATGGGGCGGCACTGCGGGCCCTAGCCCTCTCTGTTGGAACTGTTGTGGGGAGCTGGTCAGTGCTACTGTGGTGGTGGCCCAAGCAGGGGCTGAGCATAATGTGGCCGTGGAATCATCTATGGGGCCGAAGGAGGTCGCAGTGGAGAATCTCTAGATCCTGTCATCTCAATCCTATGCGGCAGTCGGCACGACTTCTGAAAATGACCCATCCTACCACAATTATAACAATGCGGTGGGTGTATGGGATCCGTGTATGATGATCGGTACTGGTGCTCTGGCGTCTGGCTCTTCTCATCCCTCTTCTTGCGCTTATCTTTCTTGCTCTCTTCTTGAGGTGCACGGTTGCACATCTTCTTCTCCCGATTTTGCTTCTTCTATAAGTCCCGAGTCATCAAAAACTCAGCGTTGTTCCTCTCTACTTTGCAGGCAACATTGACTACCTCATTGTATCACCTGAACGATCGAATAGCCAGATTCCTTTTGATGGTTCCTCGCATCCCATTCTCAAACAGGTGCACCTTCTTCTCGTCGATATCGACAACATACGGGGCGAACAATGATAGCTCTGTGAAGTTGGCCTCATACACGGTCACTGACAAGGTCCCTTGCTCTAGCCTCAAGAACTCAATCTCCTTCTCCTTTCTATTGGTCGTAGAGAAATACTTCTCTATAAACATCCCCTTTTACCGGTCCCAAAAGACCTCCTCCTCCTCCATGGTAGCCAAGGATGACTTCCACCAACGTCGGGCTTCACCCTCTACCATGAAGACCACAAGTCGAACTCTACCCACGTCATCACACTCGAGTGCCACAAAGGTGTGCTCGAGTTGATCTAACCAATCTTGTGCTTCTGACAGCTCCGTGGTGCCCTTGAATTCTGAAGGTCCCAATCACTTAAACAGTTCCAAAAGTTTACCAGCGGAATTATTCATAGGTGGAAGCGGAGACATGGGCATCTGTTGATACTGTCCTTGTCTCATCATTTCTGCCATATCTTCCAATGCTCGGTATACTCCAGCTAACTAGGGTTCCTGCTCCTCAGGGGCTCTCAAAGTGCCCTCCCCAGCTGCTTCTCCTCTCCTTCTTCCCACCATACTGAAACCACACAACAAGGGGAGAAGACAACTTGAGAATAAAATCCACAGTTATTCTCAACAACATGTGCAAGAGTCAAACACACCAAATGCACATCAACAACTATAGTATCAATAAACTTCATCAACTCCATACTCTACACTACCACTCAAAATCTAACTAAGAAACCAGGCTCTGATACCATTTTGTCACGACCCGGATTCTAAGGCTTGTCTCACTCTCACGTGAGCATGGGTTTATAATTCCAAGCCGAGCTCTCACCCACTTACACTCCAAACGTATACTCACTATGGGCGGAAAACCACAATACAACAGAGAATTCTATAATAAGATAAAATGCGCAATGGAAATGATCGTAGATCATGACATAAAGTATGGCATGTATCTATCAGAAACATCAAATAAGATTTCCTCACGCCTCAGCAGGGCACAAGTGAGGAAACAAGATAAACCCCCGAACAAAAAGAAAGGGGCATCCGAAAGGTAAATACAAACAAGTATGATGGAGTCAATACGCTCCTCCTCCCATATCCATCAAATACATACAGACCAATAAATAAATAATCCAAAATAAACTGCAATGAAGCCCATGTCTCACGTCCGTCTCAACAACATCAACCGAAGTCCAAGTCCTGCCTATAATGCTCTCCTGAAATGTTACGAGCCAAAGAAGGCTTGAGCAACACGCTCAGTAAATACAATGTGCATATACGGTGTAATTAGCTACGATGACTGTGAATGCATGGGATGCCATGATCGATGCAAAGGTTCATTCATTTATATGCAATGACATAAACAATTCAATAGTGACCCAACAATTGGTCTAAGCAATCACATGAATGCAAATGCATGTCGTTGATATTGTGAAGTGATATGCCCACGCTAGATCCAGACTGTAACATCATGTATCCACTCACGGATACATGGCCCCTTTCATCCTAAGGATACCTCGCAGATTCTGTGTGTACAACACAGTTTTAAGGGACTTTCAACCCCCGAAAATTCATGCCATGCTTTTATTTTTATCCGGAACATACCATCTCAACAGGATAGTTCAAGGGATTCATTTTCGTGAACCTCCCTCTGTGGCACAATACCCACTCACAACTATCATTCGAATTTTCTCTCCATATGTATAATGCGATATATATAGGTAACCATGGGCTCTTGGGGTAGCTAATCCCTCACTCTTAAATCATTTTGGATTTATAAGTACATATAGTTCCCCATGGGACGACAGAGGTTTTATCTGTCATCTGGGTCTCATCTCAAAGCCCAAGTATCCTCACTTTTGCCCTTTCGTCCTTCTCAAAGGAACTAAGGGGAAATCTGTAGTCTAAGTCGTCATAAGCCTACACATGCATGCATGGCCATTAGATGCGTGAGATTAGAAAACAACTACATGTATGCATCACATTAATTTAACATTTCTAAACATTCTTCAATCATTTAATAAGTATGAAATGAAAGCATACAATATAAGCATCACAATCATAAGCAGAACAGGGTATTATTCATACTAGAAACCCCTTCTGAATCTCAGTGAAAATACCTTGTCGGCGGGTTCCGTCGGTGAGCCGACGTACCTACCGGCAGGTCCAAAATTACTCCATCGGTGGGTCTGTCGGCAGACCGACGACCGTCGGCGAGTGGTATTGGTTCTGCCGATGACTCACCGATATACATATATATAAAGACAAAAATCATATCTCCGTCAAAGGGTCCTTTCGGTACCCTCGACGGATCCACCAACACCCATTGGCGAACCGACCACTCATCAACCTCGAGCAACCCGATTTGCATACTCCCGGTCAGCGAGTCCATCGGTGGGCTGATCCATCCGCCGACAGGGCCACTATGCAGCTCACTTCGTCGATGAATCCATTGGTTTCACCGACGACCCACCGACAAGGTACACAAGGTTAAGTCCAATGGTTGGTGTCCTCGGGGAACACATCTCATCAACCGACGGCCGTCGGCAAGTTCGTCGGCGGATCAACCGACTCACCAACATCAGCGATTTCTGGGTTTTTCACCCAGATTTCGCACCTGTTATTCTAGACTCAAATTCCACCTAGGGTTTGTGCTTTTTGGGCCAAAATAGTCTAGAAAGGATGGAAAAACATAACCAAACATTTAAATGAACACATTCAACCATAAATGAAACATTCAAACCAAGAATCATTCAACTATCATTTAAAATTTCAATTCAGCAGTTTAATCTAGAAGAAGCATGAAATTTATTTTCCAATCAGTCATAACTTCATAAATATGCTTAGTGAATCTGGCATTAACATTCATATGAGCATTCAAACTTTCCATGAATCCAAACATTCAAAGCAATATCAGAAATCTTAAGGTAAATACACAATAAATGCACACAATGCAGTTACCTCACACCAGCAAATCTCTTTTGCTCGAAAGTTTGATGAAGCTTGGGAACCTTGCTCAATCTTCCTCCTCTCCCCTTCTTCTTCCTTGGTGCTCTCCAACACTCTTCGTAGCCAAAAACAAACAAAAGAGTCTAGGGTTACATCCTAAACAATATTCTCTAAAGGAGAATCAATCCTAGCCATTCATTAACCCGTTGGAATTGGAGAGTGAATCTCAACCATCCAAGCTCCTTAAAGAGAGGGGCTAATGTGTTTGGTAGGAGCACAAAACATGTGTCCTCAAGAGCTGGCCATTAATGCCCAAAATGCCCATAAGGACACAAAATAACATAAACGCCCCAAATATAAAAGAAGGTTAAATGTAAGAGGTGTTACAATGAACTACCTTACTTATACATGACATGTAGTAGTCATAAATAGTAATTAATGTTGTGAGTTAGATTATGATGATTGAATGTTGGTGAGCTATATCATAGACTTGGGTAAAATGCATTAGCTGTTATTTATTTATTTCAATTCTTCCTCACGTATAGATGTGAATAATTCAATATGAATTGAATGGACCATGTTATGCAAATATGAATATTCTGATGCATATCATGTAGTTGAATGTTAATTTCATGCATTAAAAGGACAAGCATGCCTTTTGGGTTCCTGAGTGAGACCCAGACCCTAGACTGACCTTGGCTCCTTTATGAAGGACCAATGGACAACGTGAAGATACTCTGACTCTTAGATGAGTGCCAAATGAGATACAAGATCTCTGGTGTCTCAGTGAAGGGCTATATATGGATAAATCAAATAATGATTTATGGGTGAGGGATTAGTTACCCCAAAACCCCGAGGACAACTATATATGGTATTTTATATATAGAGGGAAATATGATTGGTAGGTGTGTAGTCCGGTGATGTGCCACAGAGGGAGAGATTCACGAAGATGATGCCCTCGAAGGGAGGTTCACAAAGATGATGCCCTCGAAACCACCCTCGTGATAGAGGTTGTTGGGTTCCCGATCCAGGTGGAGGTAGTGTTCCCTCCAAGAGTTGCAACTCCCTGTGACTGTTCTGTACACACAGGATCCACTATTGGCCTTAACCCGGCATGGTTCATGTATTCCGTGATAGTGATGCATGTTGGCATAGTGGGATCGTGTGGACATCCAACACCACAATACCCAAT
>JAUPMG010015128.1:0-15447 GCA_031762675.1 Pachysandra terminalis
TATTTCTACGGGAGTGGCTACCCAAATTGAATCATAAGCGAAAGTCCTGAGCAGTTCTAGTAAGATATAAGTAACTAGAACCGCGTCCGTCTGTGGGTGGTCTGTCCACCGACGCACCCACTGAGAGGGCCCTGATTTGTGAAATACAGTCCGTCGGTGGATTTCAGTATGCCGACGAATCTGTTGCCAGAAACCCCATACGAGACCGATCTTGTTGGTGGGTGGTTGGTCCACCGACGCCCCCGCTAAAGAAGTCGTCGGTGAGTCCTCAGCCCGCCAAAAAACTTACCAACCAAAACTTATTTCAAAAGACAACTTTGACCCGTCGATGGGTGGTCGGTCCACCTACGAACCTGCCGAAGAGAGCCGTCGGTGCATCTTCAACTACCAAAGAATTAGCCGAGCAAGACTTAAAACTATAAACATTTTGATTCATCGGTGGGTGGTCGGTCTACCGACACACCCGCCGACGCCATCCGTCGGTGCCTGTCACAGATGCCGAAGGAGCCAATGAGGGAGACTATCTGGAAAGTATTTATCTCATCGATGGATTGTCGGTGTGCCGACGAATCTGCCAATGTAGCTCGTCGGGTGGTTGACGGTCCGCCGATGAACCCGCCGACAGAACCTTAGTTGTTATTTACCTTTCTGTTGGTGGATCCTCCGGTCCATTGACGAATCCATCGAAGGAGGGGATTCTTTGTGACTGTTAATGTGTAATTGAGGGTAAAGGGTGTACCACCCCACGGACCCAGATCATTGTTTAAATCACGAATTGAAGTGAAGAATCGAGCGACTATGAACACTAATTTTGTACATGCGAATTGTTTGGATTATTCCATTGAGTTATTGAATTTGTCTTACTTTATGGCCTATGAGCTTTGTGAATACATGCCAATATCATTGCATATGATGAATGTAATAGAATGTGGTACAGTCAAGGAGTTCATGTCTTTCTCCTGTGAATGGTTGGCATGGATATGCAAATCCATTGATATGATGAGATGATTGTTTGCAGGCTCTTAGGAAGTGGATTGTTTTCTCATTTCTGCATTATCTAAATTTAGATGAACTGTAATATGGAGACCTTGGACATTGGACCCACCGTCGGGATGACCATTGGGTATTACTCGAAAGTGAGTAATATGAATTGATTATGTGAATGGATACGCCTAATGGGCATGACCGGGGTGAGGACCAGAGTTGTTAAATAGGCCCAGATGTGAGATCGTCTTTGTTTTGATGTTTGGTCATGAACTGGGATGTGTGTCACGGAGGGAGGTTCACGAAGATGATGCCCTTGGACTATTCTGTTTAGATGGTGGTGTCCTCGATAAAAATAAAGGTGGGGCATGAATTTCTCGAGGGTTGAGAGTCCCTTAAAACTATGTTGTACACACAGAATCGGCGTGGCATCCTTAGCCCGAAAGGGGCCATGACTCCACTAGAGAGTTGCATGGTGTTGCAATCCGGATCGTGTGTGCATATCCCAAGATCATGACAGAAACATTGACATGAATATCATTATAATTGTTAATGATTACGATTGCGGATAGGGAACTAGATTTCCTTACGAATGTTCATGGAGCATCTTGCATTGTCTGGCTACGTAGGTTTGAGAGGACTGGTAGATATAACACTTGGACATGTGTGATTGGATGAGAGAACTACATTTAGTGATAGTTGCGGTTAACTGTTGTGGTGTACTGCCTGGTGAATTGTATACAATTATATGTTGTTAAATTTAGTTTACTAATCAATGTACTAGTAAGGCATTGTTAATTGTATCCAGACTATTCAACATTGGTAAGTATTAATTCTTCTCTCTCCATATCTTTTTCCTTTAATTTTTCAGTTGCATATATGTACTAGATTGTGTTTCTAGGTTGATGCCTAAGTATTTTGGATCTACTCGCGGGCTTTATAGCTCACTCTCTTGGGATTATGATTTTCAGGTTATGTTGTGCACTCTATTAGATATAACGATGGATTAGGAGAGGAAGCTCCCGCGCGCACTTATGTATTGTAATGGGTTGGGTAATCAATTGAACTTAATTTCTATTTACTTAGCTCATGTTACTTACTTGTTTACCACCTCCTAGTGAGGGGGTGATAGTTACATCGTCAGATTCTTGAGGTGACCCAGAAGGGGATACACCCTAAAATCAGGTCATGAAATTGTGGCATCAAAGCCGAAGTCTAATAAATCTTAGAAACAAGTATTGGTGTGACTTTGACTTAATGATAAGGTGGGGTGGCAAAAGAATTATAGAAGAAATAAGTGAAGGGATAGATATGTGAGGATGAGTGTGAGGGTTGTTTGTTGGTTGTGATTTCTTATGGGATACTTTCCGAAGGGTGCTGAAGAATAGTAAGGTCACTATATCGAAAGACCCTTGGATTGAACCTTAAGAAATTAATGTTTGGCAAGTATACTGGGAACAAGTATACTCGGTCGGGAGGTCCAAATGGACATGACCACCAAAGACCCGGACGGTGTTTTGTGCTAAGACTTACTAAATATGTAAAACCCTAACACTGACCAAGTACCTCAATAAATAAGGGAAGAGTGTAGTTGCAAATACACTAATCACTAGATTTTATGAAAAGGAAGGTGTCATGACCCAAACCGGAAATTCCTGATTACAATGCTTTTCCAGTTTATGTGCAACCTTCACCTCGTATATCAACGAGTGTGGCTAACAATAATCATATTATAAGCAGAAGTTCTAACAGTTCTAGTAAGATATAAGTAACTACAATTCGTCTAGAATTAAAATCTACAAAATTCTAGGTATTCATAGTCTATGTCTAGGCTAAATCAAATAATCTACTAAAGTGCGCTACCCATTCCATGTTCTCTATTTACGTCTATGCTCCTGAGCCTGCAAAATATTAAAACAACAGACATAAGCTGAAAGACAGAAAGAGTAAGCCTACGATGAAGTGTATTCACTCATGTTCCAACATTTTGGGTAGTGTGTGATAGTGAATAGCGTGTAGTATACAGATAGGTGCAAGTGGTGTACAGCTGTGGTATCCAAATATAATTAAAGCATGTAAAGTCCTCTCCCATCCTCATGAGTTATTACTTAGTAGTCAGACTATCCTATACTAAATGCATCATTTTAAGCATGAGAAACTGGCCACTTGCTTCATACAAGAGGCACTAGCACTAATATCAAACTATGCAGTACAAGAAATGTAAACGGTGTTTAAGATGTCAAACTGTGTATGATCCCACGTGATCCTAGTCACTACCCAGGGTGTCCCAGCAACCTGAATGCACCCCAGGGGTGCTCCAGTAACCTAAAGTCACCCCCCATTCCGGTCCTTGGGGTAGGATGATTCAATGTGTACAACATAGTTTTAAGGGTTTTCAACCAAGAGGGCACAATCCCCACCTCTTATTTTTTATCACGGGCCTTCAGCCAAGACTTGCAGCCACCTGCGGTATCCCTTAGGGATTCATGCATATTCGCCACCCGACAGAACATGGCCTCGCTAACTCCAGGACTTGCAGTAACCTGCAGTATCCCCTGGGGTAGCTTACCATCCTCCATGTTTGCAGATTCCTGCAGATCCTTAGGTACTCGTCGTCATCCCTCAAGACTGTCGAGGTTCCCTATGTGGGTTCACTCTAGGCTTGGGTACGATCATAGTGTCCTTTCATAGGACTAGAAGTTTCCTATAAGTCAATCTTCCCAAATGACAGTCTAAACCAAAGGCATTAAGTGGGGTATTAGACTGGGGCTATCACAGCCGGTATAAGGCATTTGCATTATTCAAATCAATTCGTTTATTAGTGCATCACTCAAATTTCACAGGCATATATTCAATCATTAGATCATATGGGAACAATCCCATAACCTAACTTACTATGAATGTAAAACACAATCCTACTTACTAAGAATATCAAAGCATACAATCCTACTTACTAACAATTAATACTATATGTTTAACACCACCCACTTATCCCCACCTAAATACTACAATTGAAACACTAAGATAAGCATTAATATTTCATATATATATATATATATATATATATATATATTTTAAGACAAGAGTTAAGTAATACAAACATTCATCCGTATCATCAATATGCACAACATTCACACAAGGCCCATCTATAAGGCATAATCATTAAAATTCCCTTTATAACGTCATTATTTGCAATATATAAATAATAATAAGTACAAAATAAATATAAATAAATAAAAGAAAACTCTTTATTAAACTTTTGAGCAGTTCGGACTGCTAGAAATCTCGGGTCGTTACAGTGGGGTATTAGACTGGGGCTATCACAGCCGGTATAAGGCATTGCATTATTCAAAGCAATTCATTTACTAAATGAATTACTCACACAATTCATGGGCATATATTCAATCATTAGATCATATGGGCACAATCCCATAACCAAGCTTACTATGAATGTAAAACACAATCCTACTTACTAGGAATATGAAAGCATACAATCCTACTTACTAACAATTAACACTATATGTTTAACACTACGCACTTATCCCCACCTATATACTACAATTGAAACACTAACATAAGCATTCATATTTTATATTTTATTTTTTTTAAAGACAGGACATAAGTAATGCAAACATTCACCCATATCATCAATATTCACAACATTCACACAAGGCCCATCTATAAGGCATAATCATTAAAATTCCCTTTATAAGGTCATTATTTGCATAATGACACAATGGGGGGTTAACCAACCCTTTTCACTCCCATTTGTATTCTCGCACGTGTATTATGATAGTACTAAGCTAATAGGAGGGTTTGGGGTCATGCTTACATCATTTCCCGAAATCACCTATTACTCGGTCCATTCTATTAAAGTAAATCTTTCGGATTGGGGAGTCAAATTTTACATGGAAGGTCTAACCGACCGGGAGATAGGTCAAACACGTGTAACTAGTTAAGATACATGTGCTCCCTTTGGAATCACCTGCATTGGACACGTGGATCTCATCGGCGGGGTCTCAGCGACCTCTTCGGCGAGCCTAAACATACCAAAGTGTGTCAAATGGAATGAAACCTTGGGATCTGGTCGAAATGTGTCTCGATAGACGACAAATCATATTACTTTGGTCAATTGTTCAGTTCGGCTGACCCTTCGACGGGCCTAAAAGGGGGTTCGGTGACCACTCAGTAGCGCCGAAATTTCCCTAGGCGAGCTAACCCCGGGCAGTAAGTCTCTTTGTGTTTCGGCGACCTCTTCAGTGCGCCGAAGCCATAGAGATGGCTAAATGGTCTGCAATTTGGTGGGGAGTTCGGGTTCACTCTGAGGAAGGCATTTCTATGATTGAAATTTACTTTTGTCTAACCTAGAGCAGATACTTGAGGTTTTTCCTCTTTTCTCCACACTTAGGGTTTGGTCTATACCTTCCGATGGGTCGTAGTAGTAGTCTGGGGCTTATGGTTCCTCTTATACAATCTTTTATGGATTAAATACCTTAGAGAAGGTGGGTGTGAGGCATACGACCCTTCTCCACCTCCAAAACACTACAACACAACTAAATATCACATCAAAGTAGGATACTCAACTTAGGGTTTTGGCCAGAGTGATGCCGGAGTAGCAGAGCCGTAGTGATATGCCGGCCTAAACCTTCGTAGCCTCCCTTTGTGTGCTCCATGGCTCCAAGAGAGAGACGAGAGGAAGAAAGGTTTGAGAAAAATGTACTAGAAAACCGAAGTGTTCTATTTATAGGCTGAACGGGTCGGATTGTGAATATCTTCAGCAGCGGGGGTAAATCGGGGTTTTGGTTCATATCTTTTCCGACAGGTCACGTATAC
Source organism: Pachysandra terminalis (assembly GCA_031762675.1). Taxonomy (NCBI): domain Eukaryota; kingdom Viridiplantae; phylum Streptophyta; class Magnoliopsida; order Buxales; family Buxaceae; genus Pachysandra; species Pachysandra terminalis. The sequence continues at coordinate 5,818 of JAUPMG010015128.1, forward strand.
AGGCTCTGTTAGAGGGCTTTTACTGATGAAGTCGAGGCGGACGTAATAAGTCGGCTAATATAATTTATTGTTTCATTTAATAATTAAACTCCTGATTAATTGTCTAATTTTTAACTGCTCAGTTAAGTTGGCTCCTTAACTCGCTTCAAATCCTTAAGTTAGTCTAATCTTCTTAGGTCAGGGTTTCATTGGTCACTAATCTCAGTTAGTCATTAGATTAAACTTAATTATATAGATTAATTGAATTATTAATCCTCATTAGTTAAGGGTCAAAGATCGGATCATTACAGAAGATGTGTTAGATGAAATTTAAAGAATAATTAAAAGGCATGTATACTATACATATGATGGGTCACTCGGAGTCATAAAATCAACTTAAGTTACCTAGGGTTAAATCAGCGATCTCTTAGTGGTAATTCCTTGTAATGCTGGGATGACTATCGTGATGATGTGATGTGATGATTCGTGTTGTAAATTGATGGTTTGATTTTTGTGAATGATTGGTGTGCTGACCTGGTAAGTATAGAGTTGCATATTTAAGCTTAAAGGTACTATATTGTTATTATTCATTGACTATACTAATTTAATAATTATTAGTATTAATTTTTGGCCATATTTCATTTAAAAGTTGCCTCATTTTAAATTTTTACACTTTTGCCCCTATTAAATATTTTTTTTATTTAAAAAACCTTCATTTTGGGCCGTCGGTGGGTATCAATGCACCGACCGACGTGATTTCGCGCTAACTCAGTTTTTAAAACACCGAAACCCATTCTTTTTCCCCATTTTGCTTTGTCTCTCTCTCTCTCTCTCTCTAAGCCCTAAACCTTCCCTTCTCCCTTGCTAACCCTAACCAAACCTTTCAAAGCATTTCTCCCTTGAGAATCAAAGACACCATTTTCATTTCTTCCTCATTTTCGTCCTAGTGTATTGGTTCGTCCGAAGGCATCGGAAGAAACTGCTGCAAAGACATTTTCTCTTTCTTCTCCTCTCTTCTACATAGTTCATCACCCATTTTGGGAACTGAAATGCATACACACCACCTTGTTCGAACGCACATTGAGTCTCCTTGAACAACCAACCCTATTTCTCTTCCTCATCTTGTTTTTCTCCTTACTTGTGTCACCACACTACTCTATGGCAAGGACAAGGAAGGACACGACTCCAAGGGCCTCCAAGAAGGTCAAGGCATCCCCAAGCCATGCACCAAGACCGGAAGAAGAAGATCACCTGGAGGACGAGACACCTAAGCCAGTACACAGAGCTCCACCTACTCAGTGGCCACGTCAACCATCAGCTATAGAGAAGGTAATCTCTCACACCGTCTTTAATAGGAAGTGTGTCATTGAGAGGAGAGTCGAGATTGAGCATGTTAGACTGTATAGAGTACTAGCAATTTTGGAGAGGGTAGGGTGGAGCCCCATCTTGTTCTAGGGCGGGTCAACGTACCCTGCCGTAGCACAGATGATGTACTCATATATGCTATCATATGACGAGTAGGCGTTAGTGATATTTCTCAAGATTGAGTAGCGTCAGTACGAGCTGACTGTTCCTTTGATAGCCAAGATTATGGGTTTGAACCGGAACCCATTAGCGACTCATTTATCGGAGCTCATTGGCTCCGAGCGGGAGGAAGTGACAACTAGTTTGTGTGGAGCGCCGGTGAGGTGGAGGAAGGATAATGCCCGCCCCTCTACTTCGCTGAGGGACCGCTATAGAGTACTGCACAGTATTTTTGTCAACAATGTGTACCCTAAGAGCGGGAATAGGGTGGACATAACCTACATGATGGTTCAGACTATGAACTGATTGGATTTAGAACAGCGGCCTTGCCTCCCTAGCCTGATTATGATCCATATCCCCAGATATCTCTTTATCCCTAGGCAAAAGAACCCGTTGCCTTTTGCCTGCCTCACGACGAAACTTGCCAGGAGATGGGGAGTACTTCCTCCTTCCCACGGGAACTTGGTAAGGGAACCCCTCTCGCTCAGTATAGACTGAACAAGATGAACATCTGCACTCAGGATGCCCCAGAGCATAGAGAAATGGAGAGAGGCCAGTCTAGTCAGGTTGGACCAGAGCAAGAACAGCAAGGGACCTTTCCAGTAGCAGCGACTTTAGGCACCTCAGGAGCACACTATGTGAGGAGGAACATGAATGGAGTCCCGACTATCAACATTGGAAAGGAACGCACTAGATGTGAGGACCCTACTGCAGGACACCGGGACTGAGAGTAGGGGGTTACATTGAGCGGATCATGGAGTATTTACAGAGCATAGCTTCATTCTGTCATTGAACAGATGACGTAGTACAGCCGTCGCCACCGCCACCAGTCCCATCACCAGGATTGCATCAGGAGGACCTCGAGGATCAGAAGGAGACCGAACCCGGACACATTGATCTCCCAGATCATTAGAGGGAGAGGATTTCTGCCAGCCTGACTTTTGTATTGGTTGCCATTACTTTCGTTGACTTTTGTAATGGTTATTCTTACTCCATATCTGACTTGTAATAGTGGTTATTACTTTTGACTTGACATGTATTGTGGTTTTTGAGGATCTAATGAGAAGATCTGTTGTTTTAGAACCCAAATTGACTTGGGTGGCATGATGTATGGACGTGGTTGTTTTACATATGTTATCTATGCATTGAATTTTTTTCTCTGTGAAATTCTCATGTTGAATGATTTTTCTTTCTGTTGATGCCATTGTTGGGAATAGATACCCAAATTATTTCAGGTTGACAAGTAGAGGCAGGCATAACCAAGGTAATTGGTTTCTCTTACTTGAGACCAACCCTGACTTGTTTGGACCAACCCTAATGAATTTTGGGACGAAATTATTTTAAGGGGGATAGGATGTAATGACTCGGAAAATTTTGAACTTTTAGTAAGGGTAATTTAGTATTTTTACCCTAACTCATTAGAAACACTACGGTGTATACCACCTAGACTGTGGCCTTGTATTGGTGGGCTGTTAGCCTCCCAATTTGTTGTTGGACATTATGAAACTTATGGACACCAAATGGTTAGTTAGACTCAAGATTGGAGTTAGCCCATTAAACCTTTTGGCTGGGCAGCCCAAAGCTGAGCCCATGAGACACAACATAACCCTCGTATTTATTCTTCTCTTTAGGCTTTCGGAACATTTAATGTTGCTGAGATTGAGAGAGTTGAGACAAACCCTAGGGTTGGAGTTATGAAGGAGAATAGGAGTTGGTGGAGAAGCAACCATCATCAATGCAAGGTGAGTAGTTCTCCAATACCTAGGTATTTAAACAAAAACCCAATTTCTGGTTATGTGTGCATATTCTCCACACGTGATAATTATATTTAGTGATATTCATGCCAATAAACTCAGAAGTTTAATGTTATGATAGCATGCACATATGTGTTATGGTATGTTTTTAAGTTTGATTCCTGAGAAATATTTGCTGAATGTTCTATACATGACTTATGTGTTGGTAGGGTTTTAAATACCCAAAATCCCTAAGTTTTAAATGTGCATTTTTACTGCAGTTGAATGCTTCAATTTAACTTACTATATTCATGTTTGTCACCCCTTTAAATTTAACTTACTATATTCATGTTTTAGAATGTGGTACAGTCAAGGGGTTTGTGTCTTTCTCTCGTGACTAGTTGGTATGGATATGCAAATCCATTGATATGATGAGATGATTGTTTGCGGATGCTTATGAAGTGGATTGTTTTCTTCATTCTGAATTATCTAAATTTAGATGAACTGTAATATGGAGACCTTGGACATTGGACCCACAGTCGGGATGACCATTGGGTAATACTCGAAAGTGAGTAATATGAATTGATTATGTGAATGGATACGCCAAATGGGCATGACAGGGGTGATGACCAGAATTGTCCAATAGGCCCAGACGTGAGATCGTCTTTGTTTTGATGTTTGGTGTCATGAACTGGGATGTGTGTCACGGAGGGAGGTTCACGAAGATGATGCCCTTGGACTATCCTGTTTAGATGGTGATCTCCCTGATAAAAATAAAGGTGGGGCATGAATTTCCCGAGGGTTAAGAGTCCCTTAAAACTGTGTTGTACACATAGAATCGGCGAGGCATCCTTAGCCAGAAAGCGGCCCTGACTCGAATAGAGAGTTGCATGGTGTTGGAGTCTGGATCGCTAATGAATATCCCAAGATCATGACAGAAACATTGACATGCATATTATTATGATTGTGAATGATTATGATTGCAAATAGGGAACTAGATATCCCTACGAATGGTCATGGAGCATCTTGCATTGTGTGGCTACGTAGGTTTGAGAGGACTGGTAGATATAACACTTGGACATGTGAGATTGGCTGAGAGAACTTTATTAAGTGATAGTTGTGGTTAACTGTTGTGATGTACTGCCGGGTGAATTGTATATAATTATATGTTGTTAAATTTAGTTTACTCATCAGCGTACTAGTAAGGTATTGTTAATTGTATCCAAATTATTCAACATTGGAAAGTGCTAATTCTTCTCTCTCCATGTCTTTTTCCCTTAATTTTTCCGCTGCATATATGTACTAGATTGTGTTTCTAGGTAGATTCCCAAGTATTGTGGATCTACTCGCGGGATTTTTAACTCACCCTCTTGGGATTATGATTTTCAGGTTATGCTGCGTGCTCTATTAGATATAACGATGGATTGGGATAGGGAGCTCCTGCACGCACTTACGTATTATAATGGGTTGGGTAATCAATTGAACTTAATTTATGTTAACTTTAGCTCATGTTACTTACTTGTTTACCACCTCCAAGTGAGGGGGTGAGAGTTACGTCGCTAGAGTCTTGAGGTGACCCTGAAGGGGGTACACCCTAGAATCTGGTTGAGACACCTAATATAACTAGTAGGCTTCATTTTTAAGTTTCTTGAGATTCCTAATCAATTTCTAAGTGAAGTTTTCTAGAAGCCTATTATTAAAAACAAGATTAAAATGTTTTAAGTTTAAATTGTGGGTTTTGGGCCTTAAGCCCATTAAGCTAATTAATTAAGGTCTATATTTAATCACTTAAGCCCAATTAAGGATTTTAAGTCTAGTTCCTTTTAATTAAGCCTAAGACAATTCAGTTAAGCCCAACACTTAATTAAATAAGCCTTAAACAATATAATATGTTTTAATGTATGATTATGTAAGGTCTACATATAATAATATAGATTAAGATAAGTATATAGTTACTATATAAGTGTTTTAATAAATATAGTTTATCCTATTACTATTTTACCCTTGCATAAAAAGAATTTTCTATTTCAGTTTTTCTTGTTGTTACACTCTATCCTCAAACGAATTTCGTCCTCGAAATTAAAGTACTTAGGGGTTGTTAATTAATTACCTTCTAAAATACATGCATACCTATATTATCAGTAAGGGGAATTGTATTGTTTTTAAACTTATAGAAATCATAATAAAAGTAGCTTTGCATATAATAAGAGAATAGTTTTCAGAATTCATCATATTCATTATAATAACAATTTTTATATATATAATCATACTATTTTTAAATACTTAACAGCATTTAGAAAATATATATTTTAATCTTCTATTAAGATTTCTTAATATTAATTTCATTATCATTGTATTTGTTACAATAAAACAACTTTTTATTTAAATATAATTCTTTTTCTGGAAGGTTTTACTTATAAAAACTTCTGTGTAAACGACTTTAAAAATTATAAACTATTATAAAATTACACATATATTTATACAGATATATAAAATTTATCTAACAATCTTACAATCACTTATATAAGTTTCTACATATTAATAATTTATAATTATCTTAATGTTACTTTAATTTATTTAAGAATATCATAATATAATATATTATTCCAGCAAGTATTATTGAATGATTTAGGGAAAATTAGTTTGTAATATACTATATTCATTTATATAATTTGAGAAATCATATTTGAAAATTGAATGGTGTACTTATTAAAAAGATAGTTATTTCATTTATGAAAAGTTTTATCTATGTTAATATTTATAAGGAAGTCTCATGAAATAGCAGCCATACATGTTGATGCTTTGTACAAGAGAGTCATTAAGTTGTGTTGGTAGTCACAATTAGGTTAGGTCTATCAATCAATGGTTCGCAATGTCTCAGATTATCAAATTAGAGTCACTGTGGCCAACTGGCAGGCTATAGACAGAGTGTCCGGTACACGGTTAGGTTTGGCCACAGTATGGGCAAAGGTTGGCTCAACCGGTAGGGTACCGATAGGGTCCTAGCACACTGGTTGGGCTTGGATGCTTAATGTATAAAGGAATCTTTCGGTAGGGTTGTGAAACTCTACCGACAGGCGACCAAAGTTCACAATGTTTCTAACCGGCAGGCCAACCGGTACACCGGTTGGTATGCCGGCTCAGGGAAAGTTGATTCAAGTCAAGGGAAATTATAGGGTTGTGCTTCTAACCATCCTAGGGCTTCATGAATGGTGATTTGATCAACCTAATGATCATACACATTTAGTCATTAACAATACTTATTAAATTCTAGTTCGTAATAAACTATATTTATTTCTATAATTTGAGGAATCATATTTAGAGTTTTTAAAATTTTGAATAATATACTAAATAAAAAGGTAGTTATTACATTCATTATCTAAATTAATACTTTTAAGGAAATCTCTTAAAATAGTAACTATTTTAAATTAATATACATGATTAATTATTTTAATATTCCTAGGATTTATATTAACTATTAATTATTAAAAAAATTAATCTAATGGTACCTTCAATATGTTCTTATTTTTGGTTATTTATAAAATAATAGAATTTTGGCCACCAGCCAATTTTTTAACAATTTTGTCCTCGAAATTCGCTTACCTTACTCCAAAAGTTGCAGATACTTCTCCCGAACGTCGGCTTCAAGTTCCCAAGTAGCTTCTGATGTTCTATGATTTCTCCAAAGAACTATCACTAACGGTGTCACCTTGCTTCACAGAACTTGCTCCTTATGGTCTAGAATCTGTACCGGATATTCCTCATATGTAGCGTCCTCCATCACTGTCACAATCTGCCAATCAATAACACTAGTTGCATCTGGGTGGTACTTCCTCAACATTGAGACGTGGAATACGTTGTGTACTTGGTCTAAGATAGATGGCAGTAATAACTTGTAGGCGTCCTCTCATATCCGTTCAGATATCTCAAAGGGTTCAATGAACCTCGGTGATAACTTACCCTTCTTCCCAAATAGGAATACTCCTTTGGTCGGTAAAACCTTAAGGAATATCCAATCTCCTACCATAAACTCCAGATTTCTCCTTCTCACATCGGAAAACTTCTTCTGACGTTGTTGTGCCACAAGAAGCGTCTCCCTTATGAACTTAATCTTCTCGAATGTTTCAGCGATGATCTCCGGTCCTAAGGCAACATGCGTGTTCTCTTCATTCCAGCACAAAGGGGATCTGTAGTGTCTTCTGTACAAGGCTTCAAATGGTGCCATACGAATGGAAGATTGGTAGCTATTGTTGTACGAGAATGCCACAAGTGGCAAGTGGTCCAACTCCCTTTAAAATCTAGAATACATGCTCGGAGTAGATCTTCCAAAACTTGATTAACACACTATGTTTGTCCGCCCATTTGAGGGTGGGTGGAATGCAGTGCTGAAGTTCAGTTGTGTTCCCAATGCCTTATGCAAACTCCCCCAAAAATTAGACGTTAATTCGGCTCCTCGGTCTGATACGATCGTCACTGGTACTCTAGGAAGTTTGATTATCTCCTTCATATAGATCCTTGCCAAATCATCGGTGTTCATCCTGGTTCTTGCTGAGATGAAGTGCACAGATTTGGTCAATCTGTCTACAATCACCCAAACCATATCATGGTTGTTACGGGTCTTAAGTAGCCCCGTGACAAAATCCATCGAGATGTGCTCCCACTTCCATTCTCAAATTGGTAAGGGTTGTAACAACCCTGCGGGTCTTTGGTGTTCCGCCTTCACTTGTTGACATGTGACACACTTAGTCACAAATTCCTCAATCTCCTTCTTCATTGTTTTCCACCAATACTGCCTCCTTAAGTCGTGGTACATTTTCGTCATTCCGGGATTAATGGAATACCGTGCATAAGGCCTGGTGCCCTCCTACTAGCAGAAGTATGTTGTACAGAATTTTCACATAGATTCCCGAAGAGAGTCCATGCTTCATTCTTGCTTGTTAGCATAAAAGTGTCACCACATGAGGTATTCACCATCTGCCTATGTGGTTCACTTAAACTGTCATCAAAGCGTTGTATGAGTTGCTACTTAGGAATTTGATGGTGTGGGCACTTTCTAAGTAAGTCTTTTAGCCTTTCCCAACTCTCATTAAATGTCTCCCCTTCCACTTGGGGGAAGCTAGTGATAGCTCTCCTAATCTTGTTGGTCTTTCTTATGGGGAAATACATTTCAAGAAATTCATGTTGCAATTGAGCCCATGTGGTGATAGTATTTTCCCTTAAGGAATTCAGCCAATGCTTGGCTTTATCCTTAAGTGAAAAGGGGAATAGCCGCATCCTTAAAGCATCCTCGGTGAAATTATGCAATTTGATAATAGAGCAGATTTCGAGGAACTCATCGAGGTGCTTGTAAGGATCCTCATTATTAAGTCCAAAATAGGATAAAAGCATTTGAATAACGCTGGACTTAATCTCATAATGACTTGCCGTGACTTGCAGCAGCTAAATGCATGAAGGAGAGGTGTATGTATTAGGGATATAATGATCCCTAAGTAACCCAGGACTCTCTTCTGCTGCTGGTTCCATGGTCTCAGGTGTATGTCTTCCTACCAAGCTAGAATCTTTTTGTTTCTTTCTAAGAGTTCGTTTTAATTCTTGGTTGCAAGATTAAAGTGATAGGGCCAACGATCTTCTACCTAACATACACCAGTAACAGTAAAAGTCCTAAAAAAATAAAAGAAAAATAAAACAAATAACTACCTGGCTGTGGTGGCTGCTGGAAGCAATTCTGGACAGTTTCTACAGAATAGTCGCTCAATCGCAACAATTCAGCTCGATCGCAGCCCGCTCGATCGCACTTCTATGATCACACATAGCTGTAAAAAGAATAAAAAAAATCTAAAATAAAAATCTAACGAATTTAAATAGACCTAATCTAACAAAATTAGCAATCTAAACAGTAAACCAATCCCCGAAAACGGAGCGAAAAATTGATGTGAGTCAAATAATATAATAACCACTCATAATAGAACGAATCCTTATAGGATAGGGCTATTTTGAGGGTGTCGAACCTCAAGGACTGAATGGGTTTTGCTTGTTAAATTATCAGATTAAATCTAAGAAAATAAATTAGACAAAAGAAAGGGAATTTTTATAATCTAATTCCAAAAATCAAGTAAACTAATTTAAACTAAAGTAAAAGTGACTAAATCAATAAGAAAAACAGTAGAGTATTGATGATCCCTCTAACCCTTTTTATTATGGCAATCTCATGAATTTCTTGGCATTAATTCACTGTCTGAAAACAGATTTGTGTGGCTACAAGCACACACAACATCCTAAAAGGGTATTATGCTAAGAATAAGCATATCCTATCTTTTGATTTCTCTAGGCATAAGCTATCAAATTCTTAGGCATAAATTACACTATCATATGGGATAACTATAACCCATCTTCG
>JAUPMG010015139.1:0-15447 GCA_031762675.1 Pachysandra terminalis
TTGACGTACGTAAGATTAGTTTAGAATTAGTCTTTGTTGCTTAGAATGCTAGAAATTTATTCTAGGCATATTAGTTAATTATATCTTACTAGAACTGCTCAGGACTTCCGCTTATGATTTAATTGTTGTGTTGCCACTCTCATAGAAATAATAGGTGAAGGTGACGCTTGGACTGGATAACCCATGAAATTGGAAAAATCTGGTTCGGGTCATTACAGGAAATGACTGGAAATTTGACAGGTCAAAACCGACCCATAACAAGTCTTCTTAACACAAGAATCACCCACGCAGATGTCTAGGCTGTCATGATTGAATTGCCCCTTGTGTCAAAAAGCATGAATCGATCAGAAAGAAGAATCAACAGCACCACGTGTCATAAGATTCCCAAAGACATCATTAATCAATAGCAATGAGAAGCCAAGCTATAACCCCATGTTTTCCTTTGCAGAACAGCTATCAGAACTAGCTCGACCATTACTGTGAGACTGTAATGCCGCACACACCTCTTTGCAATCCAGTGTAACCACATCGCCTAACAGACTGGAATCAATTGTACCTTGTGAAGACTGAACACCCCCCTCCTCCATCTGTTCTGTAGCATCTTCATCGCCGGGGCTATACGCCAAGCCTTTGTGACCAACCGAATTCTCATGAAGAAGACGAATACGAGAGACTTCCTCCTGAAGCCTTTCCAACTAATTCCGGAGACTCTCAAAGCACTGTATCATCGAGGCTAGGAAAACCCCATCAGAACCAACCCCTCCCTCCTGGGACCAGTCCTTCCTGACCTCTTGAAAGCTACCGTGCTCGGCTTGGTTCAGCCCAACTACTTGAAGACCACCCTGCTGCACCTAGGCCGATCATTTAAATAACCACAAAGGTTCATCTCTTGGAAAGGACTGGGCCACCAAAGGGCCATGCACAGAGACCAAGCCCCCCTCTTGCGCATCTCCTCTATATTCTGAACCCAAACCCAAAGAGCCCAAAGGGTTTACAGTGGGCCTGCTCACACTAGGGCTCGGAGGAAAGTCAGCGCCTATAACCGGCTGATCTCGACCCGCAAACTACCCACAATCCATCATGGGACCCACAACCTCACGTGTCGAGAGAGGGTAGTAAACCAACCTCCACCTGCTGTATCTCAGAACCACCTTCCTTTACAGCTGAAACTTCGGCTTTACCAGTAAACAGAGAGGGGATATATGCAACCTCGCAGCCAGGTACCGGCTGTACATAACCGTCAACGACGACATCGGGATTCTCTTCATTCGTAGGGAATTCAGCAAGTTCATCCACAATTTGAATTAACTATTCCGGATCAATATCCAACCCGCCCACCAGATCTTCTTCCGTACCTGACAATTCCTCCGTTGACGAGTCTTTATCCACCACCACCTGCATCTCCCTGATGATATTGTACGTCACGGGAGGGATCACCTCAATATAGGTATTGCAAATCCTCCCCTCACATTCAAGGGCGATGGATCGTGGTATCCAACAAGCATCTGACTAAACGACCTGAAGGAGCAAAGCACCGGAGAAATTTCTATAATCAAATGGAACACCCACCTCTAAGAAACCACCGCACACATCTCCCATCAATTTAAAGGTTTTAGTTGCCCACAGATTGCGAGGGATACCATTTACAACAATCCACAAACCAATCTCGCACACTGGGATATCCTTGCAAACAAAGCTCTTCCTCCATTGTGAAAGTTGCACAGACCCCATCCTCGGAAAACACCCAGTTCTACCATACTATTAGCAATTGAGGACGAAGAAACAAATATAGCGGCCCCCGATGCAGATAGAGGGATTAGCTTAAACTGTGCTCCTTCCTCTAATTCAAATTCCAATTCTCTGCAAACTGCCGACCAGTGAACCCTCTCCAATGATGTGCATAACACCGGGAACCTCCAATCCTCGAGTTCTAGTGTACACCGCTGGTCGCAGTTCACCAAGGGAGTACGACCAATATCAGTGACCACACCTTTTGTATCGTTAGAAAGGATGGGTTGTTCTATCACACTCATGTTCCCTAGTGCAGCAACACCCATCGCTGCCTCACAGTCACCACTACCCTGAACCTCTACCTCCTCCAAAGTTCTCCCCATAGCTGAGAGAAAATAAGACCACTCCATACCATTTCTGCACTGTGAGATAAGCAGAGCTTTGCCTCTACCGCCACCAGAAACCTGCGATACCTTCATGAAGCTGCCACTCTGGTTCCTATTGAGTTCTGCAGTTCCCAGCGACTGACCCGATCGAATTAAACCCAATACAACTCCTCTTTCGGCCATCTTGCCAGCACTAGACAACATTCTCTTGAACCATTCAATTTCTTCACCGTAAAGCATCAAAGAAGGCACACGACCCCTGCTCTATACTGTAATACGCAGTGAGCAAATCCGGTAGCTCGAAAACCCTTCTAGCTCAAAGGTCTTCCTCTGTATTGGAAGGATTTTCCGAATCACTACTGGTTGATTGTTGCGATGCCGAACTTTCTTCCGCACGACCTCCTATTTACCCTTGCCATTCTCTAGCAAAAAAGCGTCCCTAAACGTTTTACGACCACCAATCTGATTTAGGACGCCACCCTGTAGTTGTACCACCAATTGCTCCGATGAGCGGTACTCTTGAACACCTCGTTCACCTCGTTCACCCATCCTTTTCCAGCTTTGATGCATATACATGTTCAGAATTTTCTTAAATGCTTCGAAATGGTATCAGGATTAAAGTGAATTTGGAGAAAAACTGTTTAGTGGTGATTCACTTGTCTAGTAATAGGGTTGAGGCTTTGCGAATGTTCTGGGGTGTAGAGTTGATGAATAGTCTATTAGGTACCTAGGATTACCTCTTGGTGACAACCCTCGCAAGCCTAGTTTTTGGGATCCCATTATTCAAAAAATGGATGTACGATTATCCGCATGGAAGAAGTCATATCTATCCTTTGGCGGAAGGATTACATTGATCCAAGCATCTTTAGCCTAGCTACCTATGTACTTCTATTCTTATTCCGTATTCTGATTAGTGTAGCAAATAGGATTGTGAGGCTGCAGAGGAAGGATTACATTGATCCAATAATCTTTAGCCTAGCTACCTACGTACTTCTATTCTTATTCCATATTTCGGTTAGTGTAGCAAATAGGATTGAGAGGCTGTAGATGGACTTCCTTTGGGACAGGGGAGGGGGGAAGAAGTGGAAGAAGTGTAACGTAATGAAATGGGAAATAGTGTGCAGAAGCAAATAGGATGGGCTTAAATTTGGGAAACATTCGGACTGACAACTCGGCCCTCTTGGGCAAATGGCTGTGGAAGCTCAACAGGGACAGAAATTCTCTTTGGTTTAAAGTAATCAGCAGTAAGTATGGGATCCATAATAATGGTTGGGATCCAAATCCTCAGGCAAGACTGTTTAGTGCTAGTCCCTGGAAAGCAATCCTAGTATTAGTATCTCTATTCTACCAGTTCACTCATTTGTGTGTTGGCAATGGTAATCGTACTCTTTTTTGGTGGGATGTTTGGTGTTATGACCTGCCACTAGCATCTCGTTTCCCTAAATTAGCTCACCTTGTGAGAAACTCCAATCTATTGGTTTTGGATATTTTATCTTGGTCTCAACATGGGTTCGTTTGCTATCTGGCCACTATGAGGGATCTTAGGCCTGGGGATTTAAGGGAGATAGATTCACTTTTGGATCTTTTGAAAAATGTCTTTGTTGCTTCAACCCTTTTGGATATGCGTATTTGGTCTCTTGAATCTAATGGTCTATTCTCTATCAGGTCATTCTTTTCCACGCTTCATAGTCCATCAGTTGCTCCCCTTCTCTCCTTTAACCTAAATAGAGTTTGGCTATCCTTTGTTCCCCCCAGAGCCAGGGATTTTGTTTGCCCGTTTCGTACAAAATCAACACTTGTGATGTGCTCCAAAAAAGATACAGTGGACTTGCTATCTCTCTAAATATGTGTCACATGTGTAGAAGAAACAGCGAGTCGGTGGACCACTTGTTTCTCAATTATGAGGTGGTGGGATGGACATGGCATCATTTTATTGTACATACGGAGGTTGATTGGGTTATGCCCCAGAAGATCTAGATGCTCTTGGATCTATGGCATTTTCCTAGATTAGGGGCTGGAGGGAAGATGATGTATGCAACTTGCTTTCATGCAGTTCTTTGGAGGATCTAGAAGAAGCTTAACAGGAGTTTTGAGGACTGGTTAATTTTGGTTCAGAGTTTGATTGATGCATGCAGCTTCTCTGTTGCTTCATGGGCAGTTGTTCGCCTTGAGTTTGGGGGGCCTCTCCATTGATGACATCACTAGGCACTAGGTACCTATCATACACTCATCGTCTCCGAGGTCATACTGCAGGACATCTTGGATTCCCCTAAGGGATGGTTTCATCAAGGTGAACTTTGATCAATCCTCTATTGGTAACACCTGTCTCTTAGGGGTGGGAGGAGTCTTTCGGGACTCATATGGCCCTATTATTCGTGTCTTCCTAGGCTCTATTGGAGAAGGGGATTCGACTCAGGCAATGGTGCATGTGATTGTGGCAGGGTTGAAGGAGGCATCAATTCAGAATTTCAGCCACATCAAGCTGGAGGTTGATTCCCCACATGACTCCTCATCAGTGCTCTCATGGATGGAGGAGAGGGAGGATTGTCCGTGGAGGTACGTGCATTTGGTTCGATTGGCGAGGTTTTTGTGTGTTGACAGAATGGTATCTCTTAGACACATTTCCTAGGTCAGCTAATCAGGTTGCCGACAAGCTTGCTAGAGACGGGATGAATCAAACAGAATTTTATGCTGGTCCTTCGGAGTAGTTCAGATTAAAGGATGCCATCAAAGGATATGTTAACGGGGGCGATTTGATTTCTTTGCGTAGTTTAGGGTAGATTTAAAGGATAATATTTATCTTTTATTTGTATTTTATGTTTCTTGATATGCTTTCCCCTTGCTCGTTTCTTCGTAATTCATTAAATATATATATATATATATGGGGAGGTGTGGGCGTCATAGTCCACGTGGCAGTATGTGCCTACGTGTCCACTAAGTAGGATATGAGTAGGACGAGGTGGATCCATATGTAGGCCTAAACCGCATTTATATGGCCGTTCCTACAATGTTGCTTGAATCAGACGAGAAGGGTCGGTAAAGGGTGGTAGGTAGGCAGTGGCAGAAATCTAACAAAGAGAGATCCACGGATGAGTAGGAACCCCTTAGCTTGACTTCCTAAGAGAACTTCTTCCATAGAGACTTTCTCTGTAGAGAATATCTCAAGTGTTGTGTTCTCAACTCTCAAGTGATCTCCTAGTCACAAGAAGGATTCACCAAAATTCCCAGAAAGAGAACTCCCTTTGCCTAAGCCATGCTAGACTTTATATATGCATGGGCATCTTCTATGATGGTGACACTTATCACCATCTGCATATCTCTTTCTTGTACCCTCCCTCGTAATTAGGGAGAGCACGATTCTTTTTATTTATTTGTAACTCATTAATTAAAAAGAAGGCATAAATCTCTCTCTTGACTACTCCTGTTAAGGTGGTACATCTAGGGTTGTCAATGGGTCAGATTCGGAACGGGTCCATCAAGTCCTAGAACCGGACCCTATTATGTGAAATAGTTCCGGGTCAAGGGTTATCACCCGTAGGGCCAGAACCGAACCCGCTTAATAGGTACCCGATACTTACTACATTAATGTATTTGTAAAAGTGTTTACTTCCACTATATTAACATTATTTGATTATCGTGACAACAATCTCATTCTCGAAACTTAGATTTATTAAATTTAGATAGAATACTTACACCCACACATATTACACACCATTTACCACCGTATAAAATAAATGCCTAATAGCAGTTGACATTTAAAATTGAATAATTGATGATCAATTTTGGGTTAATTAATCAATATTATGATTATTGATTGGTTAAAATCTTTGTAATGAATTAAGTTACAAATTAAACTTTTATTTAGCTCTAAATTATTTTATCTTTAGGGATATAAAGAATAATTAGTAAGTCATTTAACAAATTCAATAGACCCGATACCTGACGGGTACCCATCGGGTATGCCCGCATAGACCCGATTCTTAACGGGGCTATTTTTTATAGAACCGGAACCAAACCCGATTATGAACCGGGTCTATAAAATCGCAACCGAACCTATCAAACGGGTTCATTTCTATTGGGTTTGTCGAGTATCCATTGACATCCCTAAGCACATCATGTCTCGGCACAACAAATCGGTTACTGACCCATTCGTCTGTCAAGTATTTACTTGACCGCTGACGATGTCAACACCCTTGGCCACCACACCTTGAGGACCACGTAACCCCCCCAAAGTGGGCACTCGCTCGGGATGGAGATCTTCTCTTCTTCTTTTTTTATGAACAATGAAAGATTTTATAAAAAGAGAGAGAGAAGAAAAATACAAGGTTTCCCCGAGTGGGGGAGACAGGAATGGCAAAAACAGAGAATAGAAAACAGAAAATACATCATGAGGTCCACAAGTATACATCCTCCAACTCACACCTACACGACTTCTACGTATGAATCACTGCCTCTCAACATCTAGAGAGAACTGATCTGGTCACGTCTTTAAATTCTGGAAGGATGCTTGCCCAAAAAGACACCAAACTCTGAATGGATTCAATCAAAGCCCCCAGACTTGCTCTCTTATCTTCAAATATTCTGCTATTTCTTTCTCTCCAGGTAACCCAAAGGTTTGCAAAGAATACCAGCTCATAAAGGATCTGACCCTCTTTCCAAGAGAAGGAAATCGCCATGTAGAAAAAAGTGAATGAATAGAGCCTGATCTCACCCAAACCACACCTACAAGTCTGATGAAATACTCCTAAATCCGTGACCCCCAACTACACCCCACAAACAAATGATCCACTGATTCCCCGGATCTCATGCACATCGGGCATACCTGGGGGGACAACAACATAAACGGTCTCCTCCTTTGCAACATATCTGCAGTGTTGATTCGATACAGAAAAGTCAACCAAGTAAAAGCTTTTATTTTGAGAGGAATTCTGGATTTCCAAAGAACGGAGGTAGAAAAAATAGGATTGATTGAAACTTGATCAGGGACAAAAACTAAATAAAGAGACTTTATGGAAAAACTCCCATTAGTGTCCAGACACCATACTCTTTAATCACGAGTGTTAACATCGATAACCACATTTTTTAGTAGATCAAACATGGAAGCCAATTCATCAATATCGATCAGCCTAGGATCTCGAATGAGACGAAAATTCCAAGAAAGACTCGAAACTGACCAACTAAGCACCTCAGAAACAAGTCATTCCTTATACCTGGACAAACAAAAAATCCTTGGGAATTTGGAAGCCAAAATGGACTCCCCCCACCAATGATCCAACCAAAACGAATAGATGATCCTAACCCAACTGAAAATCTCACACAATTTTGAAAAATATGAAATAAACCAAAAATAACTTTCCAAGGACTAGCATAACGAATACTCACCTTATGATTGAAATCCCACCCATTTTCATGGATACCCTACTTGCAATAACAGATTTCCACAATGCATCTTTCTCTGCATTGAATCTCCAGAGCCATTTTCCAAGAAGAGCTTTGTTTTTGTTTTGAATGTTGGCCAAAAAAAGACCACCATTCTCCTTTGATTTACACACATCTGCCCACTTAACTAGATAATCTCTCTTCTCTTTGGCAAAAGTAATATGAGATAATAAATTATTCAATTAATAACTAATAATAAGATAGTTGGTTAGGCAGTTATGTCGAAGTGCTATCCTTACAGGACTAAGCTATACTATGTCAAACACTTTTAATGAATTTGTCAATGCGAAGCTATAGTCAAGGTGCACGGGTTCTTACCGTCTAGCTGTTGGTACTCCGCATCTTCACAGAGAAGAGAATTCAATTTCACCGGGTTTGACGTCTCATGGCCTTCCCAACACAGCTATTGCTTTCTTGGCAGAAGTGTCAAAAGCAAGTATATCTCAATTTGATAAGCTCTAGCAGTCAAAACTCTCGTCTAACAAGTGCAACATGCATAAAACATTAAATTATACTGAAAGGGAGTTCATCTGGCCCGAACCGCACGAGAAACGAGCCGGGGATTCCCGGCAGAAAAAGGACTTTTTCCCCAAATTACCCGGCGAAAGTCGGGGTTGGACACCCCAGACAAAAGAGTCTAAGCCCACCGGTCGAAAGGTCCAGGTGGGGCCCGGTACATCCTCATTGTGGGAGCTTTCTCACTTTCAGGATTTGGGGTATTTTGGCAACTTGAAAGTCACAACAAAACACTAGGCATGTTCCAATTTTCCCCGTCGGGCAAAATTGCTAACATCTGCCAAGATTTCTGGCTTAAGCCGATTTGCCGAAATCCCTCAAATGCTGATTCTGTTCTGGAAGGGGAGGATATATCGAAGTGGGTTGTCAATACAATCATAAGTTTTATTAAATTTATGGGGTTTCGTTTGATGGATTTGAGAAGGAGATGATGGCTTTATTTACATCCATAGAGACTCACCAATTATTTTAACTTTAATGTTAATACACTTAATAATCAATTTACATATAAGCGTGTGTATATATGTATGTACGTAAATATATGTATATTTTTATTCACAAATGAAATCAGATCAAATCAACCTGTATCCGAATTTAATCTAATTTAATAATCGGATCGAACCGGATCATACCTTGTTGGATTATCAGATTGTAAACCCTTAGCAAATCTGCTTTAGTCGGATGGGATTGGAGCTGAACTTGGATCGTTATGACAACCTTATGTCTAGGCTTTTGGATCCTAGTGATAAAATAGATCATTTCTGTGATTGCAAATTGGGAGGCTTCAACCTTCTTGAAGGAGCACTTCTATTTTAGGGTTTTAAAGAAGAAGAAAAAAAGGATTGAGTTGGAAGCAACACAACTCATGGTTGAATAAACTATTTGAGTGCCATGTTTGACTCCATTCTGAGTTTGGCTGTTTCTTGGGTGAGCGTCCTCCCGGAGTTTCGAGCCTTTTCCTGGGCAGACATTTCGAGATGTTGGATGACTGTGGCCTCTTTGTAGCATGTTTCTAGTTTTGCTGTGTTACTAGAGCTATTTTTCTAGCCTTTTTTGTTTTTTCGGCTTTCTTGGATGCCCTCTTGGTTCTCCACCTTGGGGAATCTTTGTTTTTTGTTGTTACTTTTTGTTGCTGTGCCTCGTTTTCTACTATTTATAATATTTCCTTAGTTATTGATTAAAAAAAGAAAAAACTATTTGAGAACTTTATTACAGAATATCAGCATTCACTTTTTGTTCTATTTAATTATTATTCCTTCATCTTCCCACCCAATAGATCTCAAAATAGTAGGGACAAAAGTGTTCATATTTGCATAATCTGGTGAACCAGTAATAATGTTTTCTTGAGTAGGCGGAATATCCTGCTTGATTTCTCTTTTTGTTTAGAAATTCAAGAGATTGATTGGGCCAACTGTACCAAACCTTGTCTAGCCTGTAAGGTATCCTTTACGATAGCAAACTGTAGAAAGAATTAAGCAAATGTCTTGGATATGAAGTACAGGTTGACATTTTGTATACATTTAAAGGAGTTTATTATGTCCTATCTTGTAAGAAAGTTTATTATGTTTCCTAAAATGCGCCTTTCATCGTTTAATCTCTTTTATGAGGGATACAGATGATCTTGTTAGTATAGTTATATAAAAGTCAAATCACCTAAGATTATGTATATGGTTTCTTGTACTATTTTGGAGTATATGACCATCTGGATTATGTACTGATCAATCAACATCTCTGTCCAAACATTAGTATTAATGGAAGCAGGATCATCTTTTTGTATTTCCCTTCATTTCTTTTCCTCTCTTTATCTTGGCTAATAAAATGATGTGATTATAGAGACAACGTCGTATTGAAGCAATCAATGGAGCATGGGCAAAGATTGGTCTCACCGCAGGCTTGGTTATGGAGGGTCACACTGGAAATAGTATTCTGGCCCAGGTAAGTTGTTTTGTTGTGCAAGAAGAATGAAAGAAGAGATTTGTTTGTTTTAATAAATACCAAGTTCTTTCTTATCACAGTTGGCTGGATATTGGAGGAGAGCCTTTCGTCTGTTCCAAGAAAGTGTTTCATCGGCTGTTCTGTGCGCCGATTGCGGCCACGTGTCCAGCCGATGGTTTCGTACAGCTCACGCGTCAACATAACAAGTTCAGCCGTTTCCGTGAGTTGCGTTTTTTGAGAATAAAACAAAAGTAAAAATTAAATTTGAATTTTTAAAATTCAAAATCTCATTTTAAAAAATTACAGTCAAATATAGTTTGACTACCAGTCTTTTGTATTTTTCCCTTTGCCTCTCTCTCGTTTTGCCTCTCTTCTTCCTCTTTCATTCTTCATTGGTTTCTTCACTATCTCTTCTTCATCTTCCATTAAACCCCAACCAAGCTCCCACATCCCCATCTGAAACCTGCAAACACCACCCCATTCGACGGCGATAGCACATTGGGCATTTGACGAGCACCATCGACACATTCTCCGGTCACTTCACTCCGGCGAACGCCCCCATCTGGTAACGTTTTTCCTCACTTCTTCTTCCTCTTTCATTCATCATTTGTTTCTTCTCTATTTCTTCTTCTTCTTCCGTCAAACCCCAACCAAGCTCCCACAGCCCAGTTTCTTATACCTGCAAACAACTTCTTCTTCCATTAAACCCCAACCAAGCTCTCACAGCCTCATCCGAAACCTGCAAACACCATCCCATTCGACGACGATATCACCTCCGGCATTTGACGAGCGCCGGCGACCCAATCTGAAAGGAGGGGAAATTGCAATACAAGGAGCAGTAGACGGGATCTACTACAATTACAAAAAACAAGCTTTGCTGAAAGACGTTGAATTAATTTGGACAAACTTTGCAAGTTTACTGTTAGTCCTTAGACTTGATATTTCTTGATTTTCATCACATTTTTTGTCCTTTCAACTTCTTTGTGGTTAAATTGATTACTTCCTTTGAATCTCTAAAGGGAACACCTCCAGCTTATCTTTGGATCAATGTTTCAAGAAAAGAAACTTCAAGAAAAAGAACTTCATCAACTTCCATGATCTTACACGATATTTACAAAATTTCTGTTGGCATCTATAATTGAAAGTGAAATAATTCCACATCCATGGCAACCGAAGTTGGAAATCCGTGTCTTACTATGTATGTACTTTTGAAGATTTAAGTATCAGATCTATGCCCTGCACTTTAAACTAACATACTTATTGTATGTGATTACAGTAACCCCCAAGGATGATTTACAACTTTTCACCACTTTGTTATAAAGTCAATAAGCTACCTACGGATTAGAAGTTGCTTCGAAGCTGCAACCTGACATTAGTTTCCTTTTGGCACCACAACAGAGCAAAGAAGATATGGAGATTGAAAGCAGTGCATCACTTGAATTTGGGCTTGCTTCTTTGTTTGGTTAAGATGGTGCTGCAAGGGTGGCTTGATGGTTTAGTTGCTGGGTTCTTTTGTCGCCCTTTTTGTACTGGGCTACTGAGTAATTCTGTAATTGGTAGGTGTTGTCAAAGTCTAGTTAGAAATCTGCATCAGGTTCTCAGCTGGTATAAACACTCGCGTCATTTGTCTCGTGACATTGTGTTTGTTCCAGGCATAAGCCTATTGTTATCTGCTGTTAATTCACATTTGGAATAACAGATTCTTTTCTGGCTCTCTGATACAAGGAGAACTAACTTTGATTTGTATTGTAAGATCTCTACATTCTATTGCTCCATTTATCGTTTAATTTCACAAATTTTCTTTGAATTGAGTCCTACAGTTTATGGAATATGAAACCTATTGGCCTTGTTATTTTACATCAACACATTTCATGAATGTTGCTGGATTGGTTTTGTGTATGAAGCCAGTTGCTTAAGGAGTTTTGACCTATGCATTGGTCAAAAAGTTATTCAAAGCTATCTGTTAAATCCCTTTTGATCCTGCAAAACAGAGGCAATTGTAGAGCATTTAGTTCTTGCCAAGCACTGTACAGATGGTTTCCAATTAAATTGATTTCCGAATTGAAATATAGTTGAAGTCTAATTGTTTGATATAACAAATCGACTAGTCTGTCTGCACTGGTAGTATGTATAATGAATTGAATGATACTTCTAATTCTAGACGGGCGCTTTAACAAAAAATACGTAAATGGAAATCCAAGCCATTGTTCTGGAGTATTATGATGTAATTTTTAATTTCCTACTAATCAGAACATGAGAAAGAGCAGGAGACAACACTGCAATAAAAGATTTACATCTTATTAGCTATTAATTAAAACCAATAAAGAACTACAATATGCAACTACTAACTCACAATTTTTTTGGCAGTACAAGAGCTTTGAGACTCACAAATCAACAATTCAAACATTCACAAGCAGAAGATAATGAATAAAATGTAAAAACCCAGACACAATCCATAACATCTTCAAATCCATCTCAAACTCTTTGTTCCAACTAGAATAAGCTTTAGCTGCATCTCTGTTTAAAGCCCTTTCCAGTATTGTTTCAAATCGGGTGGAATGCCAATTCAAGCTCTTGTCATGCAGAGAAAAAACACTTTGTTAGTAGTACCCACACCATTAAAATTAAAAGGAAAAAAAAAAAAAAAAAAAAACCCAGAAATCTCACTTCAAAAATACCTCTGTATTTGCTGGTTGTGTGTGACAGAGCAGAAGAAACATGATTGATTCAATTACCAAACCTTGAAAGGACAAAAACAACATAGAGAAATTTGGCCGGCTCCTCTGTAGTTTCTTTTTTATCCCCAAAATGCCACTCTTTTCTTTCATTATCTTCTTTCCATATAATATAAGAGAACAAGAGCAGAGCATTTTGAACGAAGAATCTGAAATATTGAATAGTAGAAGAAATAGTAGGTTCTGATTCTAAACCAAGGTGGGGTTTGGATGAATTAACATATCATTTAGTGGTTTCTATTCCTAATTCTAATAAGGATGAAATGCCGGAGGTGATATCGCCGTCGAATGGGGTAGTGTAAAACTGAGTTTCGGATGGGGCTGTGGGAGTTTGGTTGGGGTTTAATGGTAGAACAAGAAAAAATGAAGAAAAAAATGCTGACATAGAGAAAAAACAAATGAAGAATGAAAGAGGGAGAAGAAGAGAGGAAAAACGTTACCGGTAAAGGCGTTCGCCGTAGTGAAATGGCCGTAGACTGTGTCGCTGACGCTCACGCTACTGCCACTGGATTCGAGTGGAAGAACAACCTTTAGGTTTTGAAAGAGACGAGGGAAAGAGAGAGAGACAAAAGTATATTTGACTGATTTTTTAAATTCTAATTTCGAATTTCAAAATTAAAGTTGCCGGTTCAACATTCAAATTGAATTTTGACTAACGGAGAACGGCGTTATGTTAAAGTGTGGTTTGTACCTGTTTCGTCGGCTGGACACGTGGCAGAAATCGGCGCATGAAACAGCCGATGAAACAGCTTCTTGAAATAGACGAAATGCTCTCATATTGGAGTGCAGTCGCTCATTTCTTCTTCCAATGAGATTTTCCTTCTTGCGGAGCCGTAATGTACTATAATCAAGGTTTAGCGGGCGAGGAATTGTATCAGATTTCAGAGGCATTCTTTCAAGTTGAGCATGTAATTTTTTTTTTCCTTTTATACCTTTATTCAGCTCACGTTGGTTGAAACATTTAAAATTCTCTGCCACATATAAAGATATATCATTTTTCAGAAAATTGTATTATATTTGAAAAATAAAATACATATAAATATAGTTTTACATTTAAACAAACATTCAGAAAATACATTTTGCGCTGAAAATGTTTTCATTATCCTATTTTACATCAAAACAAACAGAGTCTTTATGTACCATTGCTACCACTACTTCGTAAAAATGCATTGTTTGATATGTTATTGCAGTCAAATTGAGATGGTAATGGAATTTAGTACTGAACTAACTCCTAATGGTAGCTCCAATTTGGTTCAATCAGATCACTTAAGTTTACCTTAAGAGAAAGAAATGGAGAATATTAGAGGTATTGGTTTTACTACCTCTAATTAGGGGTGCAACTTGGGTCGGTTAAACTTGAAACCGAACCTACCCAAATTGATTTTGGTTTGGTTTGGGTTGGGTTTCTTGATATTCGGTTCAGTTTTGGTTTTGATATTTTAGTACCTCTCATTAGGGGTGCAACTTGGGTCGGTTAAACCTCAAACCGAACTGATCCAAATCAATTTTGGTTTGGTTTTGTTTGGGTTTCTTGATATTCAGTTCGGTTTTGATATTATATAACCGAAATTAGATCGGTTTGTCTTGAGGTTGAAGCTTCGGTCAAACTGAACCGAACTGAAACCTAAACTCTAGTATATATAATTATAACTTAAACCAAACTGAACAAATTTAAATTGAATTATAGTCCGTATATGTATTGTATGTGATATATATGATATAATATAATTTTAAAAAACATTATATTAACCTAACCTGATCCAAATTGAACTGAAACTACAATTTGGGTTGGGTTGGTTGGGTTTAGGGTTTTCCATTTCAATTTGACTCGATTTTTGGGTTGGAAAATTTAATTCTCAATTCGGTTCGATTTTCACTTGGGTTGATGTCAACCCGAACCAAACCAAACCAAGTTGCACCCGTATCTCTCATTGATCCCTTGGTATTGCTAGATATATAAATAAAGCTAACGACTTTGAGAAAGTTAAAACTGAAAATCTAACCTTACTTAGTGAGATCAACCAATTTAGGATTTCTAGAGACATGGTTGCCAAAAAATTCACCAAAGGAGATGAGAATCTTGAAAGACTCTCAAGTATAAGCAAACCCAGTGGGGATTGGATGGGTCTTGGACTTGATAGTCATACCATTACTAGACCTAGCACCTTCATTAATTTTGTGAAAGGTGAGTCCTTCTCGAATCCTTACAGTGATAAATATATGGGTAGTTTATACTCGTACTTCATCCCAGATTCTTCAGTGTTCTAGAGAATCAACCCAATTCTTATAGAAAGTAGCTCCACTCCCACACTCAAATAGGTGAGTTTATTAAGGATGGTCCTGTAACTACTAGATCCTACTCATAAGAGCTATAGAGATATCATTAAAAGTTAAAATATCATCATTATATGCGTTACAAGATTTTTATGCACTTACACCATAAGGATGGACTACGAGTATAAACTCCAACAATGCATATCACAAGTCAAACCACTCTACGATTCATTATTCCTTTTGAACCTAGTTCTTGGGATCTCTAGTCCTTAGGTTGGATATCTGTAACGACCCGAACCGGAGATTCCCGATTACATAGGTTTTCCAGTCCAAGTGTAACATTCACCTCATATTTCTACGAGAGTGGCTACCCAAATAGAAATCATAAGCAGAAGTCCTGAGCAGTTCTAGTAAGATATAAGTAACTAAAA
>JAUPMG010015159.1:0-15446 GCA_031762675.1 Pachysandra terminalis
TAAACTAAATTCCTAAATTCATGAGATTAACCATATTCATTAGGTTAGAGGGATCATCAATATTCCACCTTTTTATCTTATTAATTTAGATTCCTTTAAATTAGTTTAAATTTAGTGTTTAGAATTAGATCATAAATTCATTTTTTTGTCTAATCAATTTATTTAGAAATAATATAGTAATTTAAAAATCTTAAATCTCATCAGTCCTTGAGGTTTGACACCCTCAAAATATCCCTATCACACAAGGATTCGTCCTATTGCGAGTAGTTATAATTGTGGTTATAATTGTACACATCAGCTGCTATGCAAATTATCGTGCTTCGTCATATATTATGCGTATTTGTTTGGTATCGCATTTATTATATATATATATATGTGTGTGTGTGTGTGTGTGTGTGTGTTTATATATATATATATATTAGAGGTATCAATCGTCATGAGTGTCCCCCTACCCCCACCGTGGGTGATGTTACGAACTGGCCCTCCTTTGAAAGGGGAACGACCCCTGAGGCTCTATCTAATGTGATGAATCACATGTCGTCGATTGTTCCTCCGCGTAGGGTGCCCGACACCCCCATAACTTCGGAGATTCCACATGAGACAAATTCGAGAGTAAACAAAAGGAGGAAAAATGATTCTCCTATTGCTACTATAGTTCCTCCTTACGTTTGGCAAAGAACGATGTCTCCCAGCACTTCAGTACCCTCTGTGGATCAGGCCGAAGAGGATCTTAGCATTACAGTCATAGACGCTTCATCACTAGGAGGTGTAGCATTGCTACTTCGCCGCCCACTTCCCCCATGACCGAGAGCCGTTCTATCCCAGAGCAAGGGGAGTCACCCTCCACAAGTGTTCTAAAGAAGCGACTTGGTAATCTTTTAGGTGACAAGTTGTTGGGTGCAAGGAGTACAAACAATCGTGCTAGCCCAATCCTTCTTCCTGTCAAGCCGGATCCTTGTTCCATGCTAGTTGATGGGATAAGCATTCTCGTTGCCTATGGTTCCATTCTCTGGAATATTATTGTCTGCTATGGTGATCTGGGTTCCAATATGACTATCTCCTCTCGTCACAACCGAAGCTTTTTCTATACGATTATATGTTCTATAGTCTGGCGTCTCCAAAAGACACCGTTGTCCGAATTTTCTTTGGATGATCTTCAGCAGATGCGGAAAGAGTTGGACGATCCCATTGTCGTGGGGATGAGGTTGGATTGGTTTATCGTCCATTTACAAAAGATAGACACGGCTTTGGGATACGTTATGCAATACAAAGAATTAAGGGCTTCTCCTATTTCTCGCGAAAAGCTGGAGGTTCGTGTAGCCATTCACAAGTCCAAGATAGAGGTGCTCAAAGCTCAACTTTTGGAAGTGGAACAATAGTTAGCCACGGATAGCGCAAGACTAACCGGCAATGAGGAGAAGTTGTCTTCCGTATTTTCTTGGCTTGAAAAGAGCAAGTTCACTCCTGGAACTCTATCAGCCAGTCTACTAGGTAGGGTTCCTGAGGGTGTTTAGTCTTGAACATTGTTGTGTCTGTTTAGTTTTTTTGTGACTAAATCAATGTATTTTCAATACTTTATCTATTATAGATGTGTTTATTTCCTCTCTAACTTGTTGTATGTTTTTGCATCATACCCATACGCTTTTTTTTATAATAACCCTTATTAGGAAAATATACACACACACGACCCTTATTAGGTAAATACACACACACATACATTATTTATTAATTAATTTATTTATATTTTTTTATTCATTATATCATTTTTCTTTTGAATTCCTATGTAAAGGACAAAAGGGGTGCTCAAGGGAACATATCTGACCCAGGCTCTTTTTTTTGTCTGAGAGAAGTGAACGTCTGAATTAGGTTGCATAGGGATTATAGCGCACAATGGCGACCTAGGCAATGTGCAAGAGATTTATCCTCCTCCTCCCCTAGGATACTGCCTGGAAGCTTACATGCGTCTCTGTGAGCTAAAGCGATCAGGAGCACTCAACCTTCCGCGTCGTGAGGTTCATTGGCCTCACACCATCCCAATCCTTAATGAGGCAAGAGAAACTTTGTTGGGAGCTTTCCTGACATTTTTTTTTAGGCTTTCCCCATGACCAACCGCATAAATTTCAGTAGAGTAATGTGGATGGACTATTTCATTTTGGTGGAGGAAATATCTTCAATATCTCTTAAGAGGACATGTTCATATTTCAAGAGTCTTTTCCGTCGTCTTCACCGCCTTTCCTTGGACGATCATTTTTAATGTCAGTTCCTTGATGAGGCTCTATTTTATCAACTGTGAGGTTATTACAAAGAGGTGGAGAACTATGATGACATGTTCTTGGCTATCAGGATGAATCCTTGCTATCAAATGGCGTATGCTCTGGAGGCTCGGGCACGAGTAATGGAATATCAAATGGAGGGTATGCCAAATGACGTTCATCGTTCTCAACTAAGAGGTGAGGCATGTGCTATCCGTCGAGAAGCCGACTCATATAGTTTAATGGGGGTCAGAGAAGACCTTGCCCATCGTCTCTTTGATCGCCTTTGTGGTCTGAAAAATTTCAAGACTCAGATGTTATCATATTTTGGCGAGAAAACTGAGAATCCTGTTGATGAAGATGAGGGGGACGATGAATAGGAGAGATGTGTGTTCCTTTACTATCCTTGAGTATATTAGTATTTTTTTTCTTCCTTTAGCATAGGAATATCATACGATGTTATGGGGTATCTATTAAATCAGTGTTTGTTTTTTTCTTTTTTGATGTATCTTCTCTTTCTCTTAGTGTAAGAGGAAAATTTTGTATTTGAAAATGAGAAGAGCTTTTTTTTTGCTCACACAACTTGCTTCTTATGTAAAAGAAAGAACGCTGGGTATATAACCTTTACTATTAAACGAAAACATGAAAGAAGGATACAAAATCATTCCTCATTGGCGGAATTGTCATAATACGTTTAATCCATTTAGCTTTAATAGGATCATTGAGAGGTGTCCCATTAACTTGGCTTAGAAGATGATATCCACTTGCTGCAATCTCACGTATAACGTATGGGCCTTCCCACTTTGGAGCGAATTTCGGAGCGAATAGATTAGCTCGTACATGTGTAGCTGCCCTCAGTACCTTATCCCCTACTTTAAAATCACGATTATGTACCATCTTGTTGTAGGCACGAGATAAGCGAGCTCGATACATAACAACCTTGTCTTCGGCATGATCCCTTCTTTCGTCAATTAAATCCAACTCCCTGACCCGTCCACAAACTTCATCGACATCATCACCTTCCAGCGTTGCTGCTAAGACTAGTCGAGCTGAGGTCACCTTTATTTCTACCGGTAGAACAGCATCACTACTGTAGACTAGGGCGAACGGGGTCTCCTGCGTCACGGATCTTTTTGTGATGCGGTATGCCCACAAAGCCATAGCAAGCTTTTCATGCCATTTCTCTCTTTGGTCGTGTATCATAAGACTTAGGATCCGGTCTATAGTTTTGTTGGTGACCTCGGCTTGCCCATTCCCTTTCGAATAGTAAGAAGTCGACCGGATGTGCTGGATTCCAAAATGTTTCGTCAATAACCTGACGTCCTTGTTGATGAACAGAGTTCCATTATCCGAAATTATTCTACGAGGTATCCCGAATCGATAGTTGATGTGATGTCTGATAAAACTGCTGACAGCAACTCCTGTGGCACACCTCATGGGGATAGCCTCAACCCACTTAGAACAATATTCTGTTGTGGTGAGTATCCATATGTGACCACCTGAGTTAGGGCTAATTTCTCTGACCAAATCCAATCCCCAAGAATGGAATGGCACGGAGTAGAAATGTGTTGTAACTCAACATGCGGAGTGTGGATTTTTTGGCCAAACACTTGACACTGATAACAATGACTCACACATTCGTGTGTGTCTCTCTACATAGTAGGCCAATAATATCCTGTGTGTAGAAATTGATCTAACAATCAATGATATCCTTGATGAGCACCAGAATCACCCGAATGCATTTCTTGCATCACGCCATCAGCCTCTTTCTATGTTAAGCACTTGAGGGCTCTCCCGGTCTAGCTATGACGATAGAGGTAGTCCCCCACTATAAAGAATATTTTCGCACGACTCCCTATCTTAGTGGCCTCTGCTGCATCTTCAAGGAGCTTACCCGAAGATAGGTAATCGACATAGGATTGCCTCCAGTCTTCAATGGCTTCTGTAGTGGACAAACAATGGTCTCGGTTGTACTCTCTGTTACACCTCGGACAGCTCTGTTGTAACTCACTAGCCTCCCTCATCATCGTAGGCCAGTAATAACCTGTCCGTTGAAGTTTTCTATACAAGGCTTCGGCATCCTTCTAAACATATTGTTAATTAAGCATGGTATGCAATCGTTAGTCCGCTTCTTTAGGTCCAAGACATCGACTGAGTATTCTTGTAGTAGCCGAATGATATAATTCCCATTTTGAATTTACGAAGTTCTTAAATTCCTTCATCAGGGTGGTCGATGCACGAGGGTCTTGCAAGTCTTTGAGGATTTGAGTTCTCCAATCTTCTTCTTCTAGACGAATCTTCCAACTGGACGTAATGGGTTCCGTTTTCTTAATGACTTTAACATGGCTTGAAGCTTCATTAAACTTAAGGCAAGCACCCAACGTAGCCAATGCATCGGCGTGCTTGTTGGTTGTCCGAGGAGAGTGTTCAAACTTGACTGTGTCAGAGCTAGGTAAAATCCTTTGTGCCAAAGTCCGGTATTAAGCCATCACTGGGTCTTTGACTGTGAACTCGCCTTGCATGTGTTTGATCACGAGATTAGAATCTCCTTTTACAAACAAGTTCCTTATTCCCATTCTTTGCGAGTAGTAGCCCCAGAATCAAAGTTTCGTACTCTGCCGAGTTGTTGCAACAAAGGAATTGCAATTTATAAGATGCGGACGTCGCACTGCCGTCCAATGATAGTATCACTATACCCACACCGCCTTCTCCTCTTACGATAGATCCATCGAACTGAAGGATCCATGACTCCTGGTTATCAATAGAGGCTATTTCAAAGGCATCTTCAAAATTGTATTCCGAGTGAGACGAGTCACCTACAAAAGCAGTCATCAAATCCACGACGGCTTGGCTCCTTATCCTAGTGGGAATAGTACATGTTAAGTCATATTCTGATAGTAACAATAACCATTTAGCAATTCTCCCATAAAGGACTGGGGAGGACAACAAAATCGAATAGGATTCGATTTGGTCATCAATTCCACTTCGTGAGGTAGCACATAGTGGCGGAACTTTTGTGTGGCATGCACCAACGCCAGGCATCTTTTCCTAGCCCTTGTATACCTAAGTTCGGGATCTCTCAATGTACGACTGGCATAGTATATTGGTCTTTCCATTCCCATGTCATCCTCTTGGGCGAGAATTCCACGTATCGCATGTTCTGATGATGCTAAGTACAACCTCATGGTCTTGCCCTTTGTAAGTGCTGACGTGGTAAATGAGGTGGCTATATCTTGCTTCAATTTGTTGAAGGCTTCATCACATTTCAGAGTCCAAATGAACTTCGCTTTCTTTTTCAATAATGGTGTCATCGGATGTATCTTACTTACCAACCCTGGAACAAACCTTCTTAGGTAAGATACCTTCCCTAAGAAACTCTTCAACTCCTTTTGATTTTTTGGATGGACCATTTGCTGTATCGCCTCTGCCTTGGGTCGATCAATATCAATCCCCCGACTGTGCACTAGGAACTGGAGAAATTTTCCCAAAGAGACACAAAAAGCACACTTCATCAGGTTCGTCTTTAATTGGTAATGACGACACCTTTTGAATACCTTTCGCAGCACGTCCACATGATAATCTCGATCCTTCGATTTCACCACCAAGTCATCCACATAATCTTCTACTTCTTTGTGCATCATATCATGAAATATGGCAGTCATAGCGCTTTGACATGTCCCACCTGCATTTTTAAGACCAAATGGCATTACAGTAAAGTGGAAGTTACCTATAAGTGTTCGGAATGCAGTCTTTTCCGCGTCCTTGGCCGCCATCTTTATTTGATTGTAACTGCTACACCCATCCATAAATGAAAACATCTCATTTCCTGTTGTCGAATCAATCAACACGTCCATATTTGGTAATGGAAATTTGTCCTTTCGACATGCCCTGTTTAGATCCCTAAAATCCACACAACAACGTATCTGGTCATTCTTCTTCTTGATAGGAACAATATTGGCTAACCATGTCAGATGCTGTATAGGTTTTACGAACCCAGCCACTAGCAATTTCATTACTTCTTCCTTGATCTTTAGCTCAATGTCGGGCTTGAAAATCCTAGGAGCTTGTTTGATTGGCTTTGTGTCAGGATTAGCATTCAGCTTGTGTACCACTAGGTTGGGGTCTAGCCCTGGCATTTCCGAGTATTCCCATGCAAAAATGTCCCGATATTCTTGTAGGAGTGTCAACAAGTTTAACCCTTTCTTCTTGGCTCGGCTTTTTGCTAATGAGGATTTGTTTGACAACTCCTTCTGTTTCAGCAAGATTAACTTCCTACAACTCCTCAGCTATGGATTTGGATCCGTCTTGTAAAGCTTCAGGTGCTTGATCGGGATCTCTCGAAGGATCCTCTACGAATAGGCAAGAGGAGGGTTCTGTCATGACGTCCAATTTTGGATTCGTTACGAGATGTTTCCCGCTTGACTCCCCAGAACGTCATAAACGGTAAAAGAAGCTCCCATCCTCTCATTGTACTCGGATGCACTTCATTTATTGTTCTTCCTCATCTTCCTTACTTCTTTTCTTTCGTAAAGATTCCACTTTCTTTTTACCAACCAACAAATCTTCCCACTTAGGCAAGTATTTCCCTTCAACGGGAGCTACTCTAGACCCACCGTCAGCCGCAAGTTCGTCAAAGAAAACAACTTCAGCATAATGGATTTCATTACAATCAAAGGGATCGATAGTATAGTTAACCTTTACCTTCTTGTCGTGCCATCTGGCTTTCAAGCATTGGTGATACGTAGAGGGGATAGCTTTATATCGATGAAGCCACGGTCTTCCTAACAATATGTGATACGAGACATCTACATCGATGACGTGAAACTTGACTGGCGAGCAAATAGCTCCCATGGCCAAATCGATAGTAATGTGACCCATGGTTTTGCATTCCTTGTTGTTGAAAGAGATCACTTCCATAGGCTATTTCACCATCCTCTTGGAAGGGATGTCTACTGCTTGTAAAGTTTTGTACGGAAGGACATTGATCGAAGAACTAGGATCGATTAGTGCTCGCTTGACTTCCATGTAATTGATGGTTGCCGGTAGATACAAAGGTCTGTTGTGACCTGGACAATCTCTTTGCATGTCTTCATTTGAAAAGGTAATAGCCTCTGCTATCTCTTAGCAAAATTTCTTGGGTCCCATACTTACGGAAAAGCAATGTTCACCAACCTTGGTAGTACTGGAGACAAGAGAGCTCGTCATTTCCTTTCGTGCCAGAAGGCTAAATCCCATATCGTTGTAAAACTTCTCAACTTTGGCATAAGTACCCAAGCGATGATGCATGCACTCTTTGTCTTCATCATCTAGGCTCATCGTCTCTTGCTGTGAATTCTCATATGATTCCATTGTAGTGTCCATAGCATCTCTATGAACAATGACATTGACAACCACTTTCTCATGATCAGGAAATGGATTATCATGTACCGACTTCAAACCAAGCAACTCTAACTCTCCATTCCTGATTTTGTTCTAGAACAACCTTCTCAAGGTGTAACAATCCTATGTCTTGTGACCTACATGTGAGTGATATTGACAAAGATTGTGTTTCCTCTTATCTTCTTCAGACACTGGGAGACGGTAATCTTACCACACCATCCTTCACCCATTGTTTCAAAATTGTCAGTGCTTCCTTGGCGGAACATGGCATAGGCAGGGGAATAGGGAAAACCTTCTTCCATTTTCCGGTATTGCTAGCCTCTTCCTTGGCAGTCCTTTTCTTTTCTATCATCATGGTTTGTGAAGCAGACTTTGGCTTGTTCTTCCAGGATGTATCACTTTTGAGATTCATGGTGCGTCCAGTACGCCTAGTTGATTCATAGAGATGTTTAAACTTGGTGATGCCTACATTCTCCAACACAAGGTAACAATCCCTCATCATACCGTCAACACACATTCATACGATATTTTCTTCTGTAGTAGCTTCCCCACAGTCTGTGTTCACATACGTCTCCAACCCTTCTCCGGGGTTCTGTTTTTCTTTTCCCAAATCCATAAGAGTCATTCGTTCTTCAACAATGAAGAATTTCTCAGGAACGCAACTTTCATCTTTTCCCAATTCAAGATTGATTCATAAGGGAGATTATCATACCAAGTATATGAGCGGTCTGCGAGCGACCTAGAAAATTCTCTTAGGTTAAGTTCATCTTCACCGGCAAAGGCCCCCATGGCGCCTGTGAACTTAGTGATGTGCTCTTTTGCATTACCAGTCCGCCTGTTGTACTGTGGCATTCGTGGAGTGACTACATATCCCGTAGGGTAAGGTATCTTCATAATGGCTACACGATAGGGCGGCCTGGTATCGATGTTAAATTCGACAGGCTTCTCTTTTTGCTGTCGTAGGAGATTCACCATTTCATCGCAAGTAAAAAACCCATTGTTGTTTACAGACTTCGGTTATGACGCACTCAAAGGAGTACAGATGGGTACCACCACAGGTGCCGCAGGTACTTTTTCTACATATGGTTTTGTTGATGGAATTGGGAGGTGACTCCCTTGGTTAGTCACGTTCTGCAATCGTTCCATCATCTTGGCCTGAGCCTGTTCCATTTTATTCATTTGCATTCTTAACATTTCTATCTGATCATCAATCATTTCATTCACCTCCTCCTTGTCATGTGTCTCGTGTAGACTAAGAGGAAGATCGTCCCCTTGTCTTTCCTTGACCGCTTGGAACGAAGACGGTCCAGCTTGCTCCATAGCTCTCGGACCACCTCTTGGTTTCGGCATTCTTCTAATATCAATCGGTATGTAGGAGACTAAGCCCCCAATGGAGTCGCCAAAATGTAAAGGGTGTTTTTGTTAAAAAATCATCAACCGTAAGATTACTGACTGACGGAAGCCTAAATCGATTATCGACCGTACCCCGTCTTTAGAAGAATTAAAGAGGTAGAATCGAGTAAAGTAACTACGGAAGTAGTAGTCCGGATATTAGAAATTTGTGAGCACACTTTTAGAGCTGCGTCAGAGCCTAATCCGTTAGCAAATTCTCCAGTCTGTTTCTTGGGACATTAGCTACTATTTATAGTAGCTAGGAGAGAGATAACGGTCAGTTAAGAATCTGTTAGAAATTTTCTAACGATGTTAAGAATCTAACCTGGGGTAGCATGAACAACTACCCCAGTCTCTTTGGTGGACCAATCCAAAGTTACATCCATGAATTACACATTTGTCATTGGGAACTATGACAATATGTGTGATCCACATCATATCGAAGGGCTGGTGATCCTTACGCCCCTCCATTCCGTTCAAATCTAATTCCCCCTTTTGTATGT
The DNA here is from genome assembly GCA_031762675.1 of Pachysandra terminalis. Classification (NCBI taxonomy): domain Eukaryota; kingdom Viridiplantae; phylum Streptophyta; class Magnoliopsida; order Buxales; family Buxaceae; genus Pachysandra; species Pachysandra terminalis. Next base: position 9,527 of record JAUPMG010015159.1, read on the forward strand.
GTGTTTGTAATGCCACGGTATGGGCGACATCAATTGTCATCATAGATGTAGCTAGAACTAGTTGAGATTATCCAGCCCTGATACTTTCAAGGTTTTTAAACCTTAGTACCTTCGAGATTGTTTGTCTCAGCGCTCTTGAGGTTTTTGAACCTTAGCACTATTGAGACGATTCATCTTAGTGCTTTCGAGGTTTTTGAACCTTAGCACTCTCGAGACGAGTTTTGTCTAGGTGCTCTCAAGGTTTTTGAACCTTAGCACTTTCGGCCTCAATGCTCTCAAGGTTTTTGAACGTTAGCATTTTCGGCTAGTTTTCCCTCAATACTCTCGAGGTTTTTGAACCTTAGCATTTTCGGCTAGTTTTGCCTCAATACTCTCGACGTTTTTGAACCTAAGCAATTTTGGCGAGTTTTGTCTACGTGCTCTCGAGGTTTTTGAACCTTAGCACTTTTGCAAGTTTTGCCTCAATTCTCTCTAGGTTTTTGAACCTTAGCATTTTCGGCGAGTTTTGTCTAGCTGCTCTCAAGGTTTTTGAACCTTAGCACTTTCAACAAGTTTTTGGTGTTGACATCGATAAGAGTCTTGCAATCTGGTCATTATGAACACTTTGGGTATTGAGGCACGCGTGACGATAGGCCTTTCAATCTGATCATCATGAGCATTTGAGATGTCGTGGTGCTTATGACGATGGGTTTTTCAATCTGGTCGTCATGAGTATTTGAGATGCCAAAGTGCTCATGACGATGGGTTTTTCATTATGGTCGTCATGAGTATTTGAGATGCTGAGGTTCTCATGACAATGGGTTTTTCATTCTGGTCGGCATGGGTATTTGAGATGCCATGGTGCTCGTAACGATGGGTTTTTCATTCTGGTCGTCACGAATATTTGAGATGTCGTGGTGTTCGTGATGATGGGTTTTTCATTCTGGTCGTCAAGAGTATTTGAGATGTCGTGGTGCTCATGACGATGGGTTTTTCATTCCGGTCGTCATCCAAAACCGGCATGCCGGTTAGCGTGTCGGTGGCCCCCCATTGACTAAGACATGAATTTTGACCCCCTGGATAGCTTGTCGGATGGCTAGCCAGTGTGCCGGCCAGCCCACCGGTGGCTACCCTATTGAGTTGTTTGATTTTTGGACCCTACTGCCAAGCTTGCCGGATGACCAGCCGGTGTGTCGGTCATCCTGCTAACTGCAGCAGCATACCCTGTGAGTGTTTGTTTGGACCCCTGTTTAGGCTACCGGATTTATGTTTATGAGATTTGCAAATTATTATTTAAAATAAAAAAATCAAGTGAAAACCTCGTACTGGGCCCAACCGGCGACCTGCCGGCGTACCGGGACCCTGCCGGTTCCCAAATAGGGAATTTGAGCCACTGCCTAGCCTACCGAAGGACGAACAGGCATGTTGGTTAACCTGCCGGTGGCCCCCCATTGACTGAGACATGATTTTTGGCCCCCTGGATAGCCTGTCGGATGGCTAGCCGATGTGCCGGCCAGCCCACCGGTGGCTACCCTGTTGAGTTGTTTGATTTTTGGACCATACTGCCTAGCTTGCCAGATGACCAGCCGGTGTGCCGACAATCTTGCCGGCTACAGCAGCATACCCTGTGAGTGTTTGTTTGGACCCCTGTTTAGGCTACCGAATGGCCAACCGGCGTGCCGGTTAGTCCACCGGTCAGCCCAGATTGGTTGTATGTTATGAATAAATTGTTATATGTATTGGTGATTTAATTGGGTTACTTGTATGATATTGATTATGGTTATTTGATATAATTGTGCTTGATCATCTATACATCATCATCTGAATTGAGTTATTGTTATCATGAGTTAGATTATGTTTAAAGCATTATAAGTCATATATAGAACTATTGCACAACCGTACACTTACATGAATGATTAGTTAATGAGCACCATCACTTCACTTTGCACAGCATAGTCAATGTGGGTTAATGACCATATTCTGGTCATAAACTAGACTTACCATCAGACTTCACTTATGATAAAGTTTCTGATCAAATTTGAGTGGATCATGACCTGGACATCATGATTAGGTGAGGAAGTCATTGATGGACTAATATTATCAGTTGAGGGATTTGCTACCCCAATATACCCCAGTTCTTATCATCTAAATAGCGTATTTTTATACGTAACTGATGCCGAGTGAAATTCTGTTGGTATTCGCTTTATGTAGTGCTCACTGAGGTTAGTCCTAATTATGTGACACCTTGGATTTTTGCATTGCCCTGGCCGCAAATAAGTGGGAGAATTGTGCCCGCTTGGTCAAAACCCCTCAAAACTAGCATGCGCACATAGAATATCTTACTGAGAGTAGCCGTGTAGGCGGGGGATTGGTTCAATAAGACATTCTTGCTCAGTAATTGATTGGTCTAGTGTGAGACTTACATAATTTGAATTCTAAACAACATGCATATTTGCATAGCATGATATTCCGCATGGATCACACTTGGTGATCAATATGTCTTGTTGCATGAGCATGCATTCATACATTAATAATCCGATCATGCATCTCATTATCGGCATTTTTGTCATGTTCTTATGTTATATATTTGCATATCAGTATAGACCCTATTTCTGGTTAAGATTGTTACTTAATTGACTTTACTTACTAGGCTAAGTGTAGCTGACGTCTTATGACAACCATTTCAGGTAACTTAGATGAGGAAATTAATGAATTTGGGGAGCAAGATGAATTACTTTATTGTGAACATGCTGGAATTAGTCAAGGCTTGGAGTGATTTCTACAAGAAGTTTTGCTACCGGATTTACCGTTTTATTTCATAGATTAAATACTACGTATAGGATTAGGGATTTGGATTTTTACTTGAAATAGGACATTAATATTTTCTTTTCCACCACAGATTTATTTTTGTTATGGGTGTAATAGATCGGTTATCTTTTGGATATTTTCAAATAAATTAAATTCTTTTGAAGTTTAATTAAATTTATGTTAATTCTGGTTCGATATTGATTGCCACTCTTGATTCTAATTGGGGTGAGAGTTACGGTTCGAGCATAAAGTTCTTATGGGAATTTCCTTAAGTTTGGGTCGTGACAGATGCACCACCTAGCGTGCATCCCTTGTACCACCTAGTGTGCATCCCTTGCAAGGGATTCACACTTGGTGGTGGTGGTGGTAGTAGTGGTGGTGGTGCAAGGGATGCACACTAGGTGGTGCAAGGAATGCACACTAGGTGATGGTGGTATAAGGGGCGCATACTAAGTGTGCAAGGGACGCACACTAGGTGGTGGTGGTGTGAGGGGGTTCTCTTTTTTTGGAGAGAGAGAGAGAGAGAGGGAGGACAATTTGGGTATTTACTTTTACTTCCAAAAGTAAATACCGTGTGAATATGCCTATAGGATCAAAAGGCAAAAAATTTTGCATTTAAACATTTAGGAGGTGAATTATTTGGGTCTTATTACTCTTTAGTAATAACTTATGTAAAGTAAGGGAAATAGGTAAGAGAGGCGCGCTTGTCAAAATAAAGTTGGTTCAAGGATAATATCAAAGCATTATTCAGATAGTACGGTAAGAGAGACGCGCTTGTCCTTCCGAAGCTAAGGTTGCGTTTGGCCTAGCTTATACAAGTACTTATTGCAGTTTATAGCTTATACAAGTACTTATTGCAGTTTATAGCTTATACAAGCACTTTTTAAAATTAAATATGTGTTTGGTAGCACTTATGAGTAAGTGCTTACCCATAAGCACTAGAGGAAGGCTACCCATAAGGAGAAGCTGCTGAGAGCAACTTCTCCTAAGCTCTGATACGTTAAGCTATTTCACAACTTTAGTAATATTTTTCAAATACCTATTTTATCCCTAAACTTTCACAAGGACTTAAATAAATTTTATTACTAAACTTTAATGATATTTTCATAATACTTATTTTACCCCTAAAATTTTCATAAGCACTTAAATAAATGTATTTACCAAATGTTATTTTCTTCAAATAAGCAGTTCATTGTTGTTGTGGATAAGTGCTACATTGAGCAACTTATCCAATGAGTGCTTATCCATAAACACAAGCCGGGCCAAACACAGCCTAAAATGGTCTGAGCTTTCTAAATCATATCACATGCGCCATACTACCTAAGACACACTTCCATCCCATTAAAAAAAATCGAGTTAACTCGAGTCGATCCCGTAAAGATTGAAGTGTTGCTAGACGCGCGAATCACAGAATTGATTGACAAACGACAAAGGGCTTTCCTTCTCTTGACCCGCGCGTTTGGCTACTCTCCTCACCGTTTAGCAATAAACTTCAAGAGAGTTAAGATTATATGGTAGGTCTTACCAAAAAATGATTATCGGGAAGGCCCATATAATACATATGGCATGTGGTTTTTAAACTCGTCAAATCGGGCGCATATCGTCTACAACATTTTGGTGCAGCATTTCCTACAACAAGACTTTCATTGGCCATTTGTAATAAAAATACAATTTCTTTTGCCACAAAATTATTTGAAAATCTAAGAAGAAAACTCCAAGCATGCAAGGTCTCATCCCCATTCTCCTTCCTTCTCCTCCAAGCTTACAAGCAAACACAAAACCCAAAACAAGAGAGAAACATGAGATTCTCTTGTGTTTGGGACAAACAAGGAGCCCCCTTGTCTCAAGACTCCTCTCAACAAAATCCTAGCCTTCCAATCTCACCCACTCAAATCTAGGCCCTTGATTGAATGGTGGGTGGGAGTTGGTATTCCCCACTACCAACTCCCTCTCTCCTTCAATCATAGCAATACACCTAACAAACACAAAAGCTAAAGAGAATCTTAACCATCCAAACAAACACAAAATTTCAAATGAATCTTAACCATCCATCACAAACTTGATCAAATGATCAAACACAAATTCAAACACTTAAAATGGGCCATGCTACTGTGTGTAGCACCATGATCTAAAAAGCACAACACAAACGATTGCGTGGTCGGATTTAACCCAATCGGCGATCAAATCAACAGGAAGAATTATCACAATGTTTAAAACATAAATATGCATAAATCGGAAGGTTTAAGCTTCTATAACATTTTATTTCCTATTTAATACTAAGTTAGGTTATCTAACTCGTTCTGCTTCTTAAGTTAATCTGGTGGATCTAATCAGTTTTAGTGACTTAAGGAATCTCTAGTGGTCTTATGGAATTAAGGATTTTAAGTGTCCTAATCCTAATTAATAAATGAGATTAAATCACTAACCCATCAGATTACTAATTTACCCTAAGGTCTCAAGGTAATCTTTTTAGGGATTTTTCAGGTTATTACACCACAATTCAATCATCAATCGTATGGAGTTCACAACCTCGGTCATCGTCAAGTCAATAGACTAGTAGGTAGGGTAAGGTGTATCGTGGAACTCAAAGTTGATTCCCCGCAGGTAAGCTCGAGCCTTCAGAACATCCTTTGATTCCAAAAGTCTATACCACAATCATATGACACAAATCCCCAAACCAACCAACCAAATATCTCAGATCAACCTCCATCGGAAGGGTGACCGGTGTGCCAGTACCTGCCGGTGGGGTGATTAAAGGGCAATTTTGGTCGCTGTCAGCAGGGTGACTGGTGTGCCGATACCTGCTAACAGACCAAATCCATGTGTTTTTAGGCCCATGTCGGCAAGGTGACCGGTGTACCGGTACCGGCCGACGATCCTCGGGACAGCAGTTCTAGAAACATTGTTAGTCCCCCAATCTACTTCCAAATTCAATTTTCTCTTAAATCAATGTTCATAAATCAAATCTAATCAATTAAAATCATAAATTGATCAGTTAAAACACCCATATCGTTAAAGAATACAAATCAAAACGGATCACCAAACATTTTGGTATACCAGTCCAAGCGTAACCTTCACCCCGTATTTCTACGGGAGTGGCTACCCAAATTGAATCATAAGCGGAAGTCTTGAG
>JAUPMG010015189.1:0-15445 GCA_031762675.1 Pachysandra terminalis
TAAATTACATATAGCATGATTAGCATCTATTTTTACAGCTTACAGTACCCGACAGCGTATAAGCTAACCCCCCCCCCCCCCCCTCTCATGTAATGACTTCTACTGTGTAGGCATTTGTTTTTCAATTTTTGATGCATTGGATTCATTTATGCCTTAATTAGACATATTTAAAGTTTAGGGCCAAAAATCCATCATTTCCCCAACTTTACCCCCCATTTCCCCAACCTTTCCCCATGTCGCCAAATCAAACTGGCGACATCGACACAATAAACCTTGATATGTTCTACCCCATCCTTATAAGCCTATTCTTAGTGAGGAGTTTACCTTTGATAGCCAACCATAGAATAAAGGAGTGTTTTTTGATGTTAAAAGGGAACCATGTCAGATTGTACCAAGGAACCGAATCAGTCATATCTCTAATTGAGTTCCAGGTGTCCTTCATGTGAAAATGCCCAATAGGGGATGGGGTCCAGATCAAGGTGTCTTCTCGATCAGCAGCTGGATTGTCCAGATTTTTCAAACCCTTCCAAGTATAGTGTTTAAACTTGGTATCAGATCGGGGATTGTCCCAGTCTGATACCGAGTTGGATCGGCAATCCAACTTTGGATCAGCCGATCCAAACATTGATTTGGAATAAAAAAAAATAAAAAAAAATATGAAAAAAAAAAATAGAAAATCACTAACATTAGCTGCACAAGTTCTATATATTTCATAGAAATGAAAACCCTAAGAAATCCAATAACCACAAAAAAGAATACGGTAAACATCAAGAAGAAGAAGAAATTGGAGAAGAAGAGAAATAGTCTTCATTGATCTCGACAATCGCACGGGTATGTCTCTTCAATAACCAATTAGAGGTAAACATCAAGAAAAGGCCTGCCATCTTGCCAAATTTATCAAGTGTGAGCTTGACATGTTTGATTGAATCACTCTCACCACTGCTGAAAATTATGAGATCATCTGCAAAGAATAAATGAGTAATGCCAACCTTCTCACATTTAGGGTGGTACTTGATGAGTCCCTGACTTGCATGCTGTTTGATTAGGCCAGAGAGACCCTCCATAACAAGTACAAATAGGTAAGGAGAGAGAGGGTCTCCTTGTCTTATTGCTTCTAAATAATCCCACTGATTTACCATTCATAATGAGTAAGAAGAAGGGAGTGGAAATACATTCCATAATCCATCCAATGAACCTATTTGGGAAACCCATTTTTTCCAGTATTTTTTGTATGTACTCCCAATTAACCATATCATAAGCCTTCCTTGTATCAATTTTCAAACCCCTTTTTGGCTTACCTTTTGTGTGGTACTTAGCAAGGATCTCATGGGCAAGTAAGATGTTATCTGTGATTTGTCTCCCCTTGAAGGCAAACTGGCAGGGATGGACAAGAGAAGGCATCACTTCTTGAAGTCTATTGGAGATGACTTTAGTGATAGCTTTATAAATCACATTACAACAAGTAATTGGTCTAAGCAATTCTGGCTTGGTAGCTTGGTTTACTTTTGGCACAAGAGTCAAAAAAAGTACAGCTTAACTCTATAAGGATCCTACCATGAGTGAAGAAGTCCAAGATGGCTTCAGAAGTAAGTGTGCCCACAATATCCCAACACTTGATGAAGAAGTAGTAAACCCATCAGGTCCAGGAGACTTGTCCCCTTTGATGTTGAATAGAGCATTCTTAATCTCCTCCATAGAAATAAGTCTACTGAGATTGGCCTTGTAATCCTCACTAAGGATAGGAAGGTCAGGGATCTGAATTGGTTCATAACCTAATACTTGGTTCAAAAGATTTTTGAAGTAGCTGATCAGACAATCTCGAATCTTCTGATGATCTTTCATGTACGAGCCAATTTCATCAGTAATGCCCATAATTCTGTTAACTGCTCTTCTAGCAATCATAGCCTTGTGGAAGTAGTTGGTGTTGCTGTCCCCGGCAGAGAACCAGAGAGTTCTTGACTTTAATCTCACTCTTTGCTCCTCGTTCCATGCAAAGGTAGCAAAATCATGGAGAAGTTTCTTTTCCATGTCAATAAGGTTCTGGTTTCTGAGGTCATTTTGCAGTTTGGCTTGAATATGAGGAAGTTTGCACTTGAGGGTAGCATAGTTGGAGGCATCAATAGCATAGGTTTTTCTACTACAAGCTTTAAGTTTAACTTTAAGAGCCTTTAGCCTTTTACTCAACTGAAACATTTTGGTACCATCAATAGGAATTTTCCAGACATCAGCCACTATACTCTTAAATTAATGATGATCAGTCCAATAGTTGTAAAATATAAAGGGTTTGTGACCATGCATAGGGGAGTTATCCAAAGTGATAATAATAGGAGTGTGATCCGAAATTCCCATCACACAAAATTCTGCTTCAGAGGCATAGAAGGTCATGTTCCAAGCAGTGTTGACCATAGCTCTATCAAGTTTAGACCAGATTCTTCTAGTGCTCTCTTTCTTATTAGTCCTAGTCCAAAACATACCACTACTCTTCACGTCCTCAACTTGTAAGGCATCCATGCAGTCATTGAAGGCTTGAGAAGCACCCAAGTTTATTGGCCTCTCACCATCATTTTCTAATGCATGTCTGACCACATTAAAGTCACCTAGGAGAATCCAAGGCAATGATGTATGTACATTTCTCAAGAAATTCCATAGGTATTCTCTTTCACTAGTGCCATTGGAGCCATAGATTGCTGTGATGAAAAAGAACTGATTTGTTGCAATGATCTCAGCTTCCAGGTGGATAAGTTGATCAATACCCATCAATCTCTTTACATTAAGCACTGTGGGGTCCCATCCCACCCAAATACGACCTAAAATAGTTTGGTCATAGTTGTAAAACCAACACCAATCTTTGTTCATGTTTCTTTTTATTTTACAACTGTTGATCTCTCTAACCTTGTTTCCAAAATAGCATTGTGGGTTCTTGTATTGATTCTTAAACAAATGAAAACATTATAAACATCAAAACAAGAGATGCTTAAGAGAAACACGTCCAGTAAGAATGCTTAAGCTGGAAATACAAAACATAAAATAAACACCAATCCACTAAGGGACCTGTTCGAGGGCCATGTATGGAAAGAGCGGTCGAAGAGTTGTCGTAGTCTGATCGATGGGTGCAAAGAACTGTTCAAGTCAGTAAACCACCTGCGCCAATCAAATGAGTATTGCAGACTGGTGCAATCACTGTCTGGATGGTTGAAGTGTCTTACAAACAGTGAAGACTGAGTTCGCGAATGACAAAGGCAAGGTCGATTGGATGCAATTGAGCTATTGCCAAATCTGGATAGAATTGTGATGTGCGCAGTGGGTTTTTGAGTGACTTGATGAATGTGTTGGGGGAGGGGGTTCTTCGTTCCTTGGATCTCCTATTTATAATATCCTCCTCGCCCACGATGCACACCAACTGAGAGAAAAATTGCCGACGTTCGCACATACAAAGCCAACTCCTTTAACCGTTTATCTGCTAACGTGGCCGGTTTAATATAAAACGTGTTAAATCGCTCCTTAAAAACGGCTTGTCTCCCGGCCCATCTCGTACACGTGTATGTTGGGTCCCACTATTTGAATCATAGCGGGAAATCTTGCAAGAGCCATTTTTGGCTACAAACATTGCCCCCAGTCCCCTGTCAATTCATATCTTTTGAATTAACAGGAGATTGGTACAAATCACTTGCTTCTTTTCCAATGCCACCTATTGGACGTCCGTTGGACCTTGGCTGTTTCAAATTTATCTCTTTGATCTTCAATAAATTTCAATGAGACAGTCAGGCTGCAGCTTATCTTTGGTCATTCTTTACAAATATGCTTCATCCTTAACTAGTTCTCATTATCATCAACCGAATTCTCATATTTCCTTAGCTTTCTCTACCTTCCAATTCTCTTCTCCGAAATTACTCTAGCCGTGGCGAAAGCTGAAGGGTCAACTAACCTTCCTCTACTATCTGATGTTGCTGCTGCTCTTGATCAGGTACTTATAAGCTTTGACGACCGTCTCCCTCCTTGGTCCGCCCTTCTCTCCCCCTATTCTCCTGAGTCTCTTGTTGTTTCCCGTTCTTACTTCCCTTGCCATTATGTGGAATCCATGTTAATTGCTGCCAATTATCTCGATTGGGTGTCCTAGATGACCGGCCGTTCCATTCAATCATGGCCAAAGGTCAGTCCTGATTGGGTAAAATGGATCGACCGGTTGCAGCCCTTCTTTGGGGATTGCTAGAAGGAATTTGGCATCTTTGAACTCGTACAGTATTCTCGCTTGAAACACAGTATGCAACACAACTTGCCGCCATGCTCTGTTTTTGGAATCGGTCAACCGATTCTTTTCACTTCCCTTGTGGTCCTATGATGACCGTCACCCCTCTTGATGTTTATGCCATTACTGGCTACCCTCCTGATGGTGAGTCCATCAGCTCTCTGCTCCCAGCATTAGAAACCGACGTCTTTTCGATTCAAAGAATGCCCATGTCTCCTACCATAGTTTCATCTCAAAAGAGATGAAACACACCGATGTGCCCAGTACTCAGGAACACTACTCCTTTCACTTGATGTTTCTCTACCGTACTCTCTGTGTAGCTTCTAGTCAGATGAGCAAAGAATATGCTCACGTCACTATAGCTTTAGCTTCAGGCCGTAAGTTGGCCTTGGCCCCTTTTCTGCTCTCTCATTTTTACAAAGGCCTTCGGGAACCCTCTGATCGTCAATTGGGTAAGGTTGGAGGGCCACTTTGGCTCCTTCAAATGTGAGCTTTTGATATTTTCCTTCCATTTTTGCTCATTTTGGAGTCCCTCTTTGAGTTTGTTGGCCGTCATTGGTTGAACCATACTGCCCGTAAACGGTCTTTCCAAGATTGTTTCCACTTTTTCGTTACCTTGCCCATCAATCGTATTGATTCCCAATGTTTTCCTTTAGTAGTTGGCCTCAACGGTCCCGGCCGTTTAAACTTCTCTGATTTCGACTTCCCTGATGACCTTGAAACTGGGGACCGTAGGGACATCTTTTGGGGATCGCTCCTTATCCTCAGGGACATCCACTTCGGGTGGTATATTCCTGGCACCCCTGATGGCCAAATTTTACATACCCAATCTGATCGCCCATCAGTTTGGCTTTACTAAGACCATTCAGCTCCTCCCTTCTTTACTTTCAATGAGCCCCTTCATAGCCATTTGATCGTCACATTCCCTTACCCTATCGAACATATAGAAATGAGGTATCAGGAAGCTCTTAAGGAATTTGTCATGTTCATACCTCCCGACCCATCATGCCTTAAAGAATTTCGCAAGTGGTGGTTTGACTACTTTCAGGACCAATTCTCCAGGTCTGAGGCTTCCTGCTTAGCTAGGCTTCGGCCCCTAACTTCATCCTCCTCCAGATCCACTTCTAAGCAGCTGGTCGTTCCTAAGTCGATGGCCGAGTCATCTCAGGCAAAAGCCCATGGGTCCAAAAGGAATGTTTCAGAAGAGAGTCGCCGGTCGTCCAAAGGAGATGCACTTTCAGGTATTCCATCTGCCATTCGTTCAATCAGAGAATTCGAGGAATTTTTTAAACGAAGTGAAATCCTCGGGATCCACCATCTGTGTTAAAACAAAAGGTCATGAAGGATCTAAATAGGCGGGTCTTTAAGCATCATGACAAATGCTTAGAAGATTGGATGAACGATCGTCATGGTGTGAGCCCTGACTTTGCCACAGAGATGCTGCATTTCTTCACTCCCCTTGATAGTCCAATCCTAAGTATCCCAAAAACCAGTCTAGGTTTGGCTGACCCAGTAGCCCCATATCTCAAATAGTAGCCGAGGGGGTTAAATTCACCAGTCTATATGCCTCGGTTAGTAGCCAATGATCGTATACTTTTCTTCGGCCGTCAACGGCCCTCCCGTTGGCCAGTAATGTAGCTTTAGCTATACTTGTCTTGCATGCGTTTTACTGTATATTACTTGGCTTATCTGTTTGCTAACATCTTTTTCTTTTCTTATGTCCCAACAGAGGCAATAGCTATGGCCCAGCCATTGGTCGTTCCAACAGTCAACTCCACCACCAAGCAAAAGCAGAAACCAGTGAAGCCCACTGTTATTCCTCATGTTCCGGTGATTGCTACCGTTGTTGCCCTTGGACGACCTACCTGCCAGACTTCTAAACCACAATTGCCAATTGTCTCGGCTCCAGATTCCAGTGAGGAAACCAAGACTGACCCGGAGCACACTTCAAGCAACGGTTCATCTAAACGATCTCCTGAGGACATGACCAACCAAGATGGTAAGGCCATTGAGCAGGTGGTGGCAGTTGTCGTTAGTGACATAGCGACCTCTATTCAACCATCGCCGCCCGATTCACAAGAAAAACAGGGAGGAGACGGGGAAAAGAGAAATGGAAGAGAGAAGAATAAAGAGAAAGAAAAAAGGAAGAGGAAGAACAGAAGAAGGAATGGGAAGAAAAGAATGAGAAGGAAGAAAATGAAAAGAGAAAGAAAGCAGAGAAGAAAGAAGAAAGAAGAAAGAAGAAAGGAAGAAAGATAAGGAGCAGGAAGCAGAAAAGGGGGAGACCACGTTTGCTCAGGGTGAGGGGACCCAGAATTGCTCCACAGTTATCCCTACTCCCCTTGCCAAAGCACGGCGCCGATCACTCGACCAAAGCTCCTTGTGAAGGGGACCTTGGACACCACTACTCAGCCCGGCCTAATGACCCCCCGCTATGATCGTCCAAACGTGCTTCCATGGTCACGGTTGCTTTTCCTGTGTCCACTGCAGGTCCGCCCTTGGTTGATAGTACCTTGCGAATTCCTCCTACCTCTCTGTACCCTAAGACGACTGGGCAACCAACAGCCGTTGTTCCTTCTAAAGGATCTCCTGGCCACTTGGTCGTTCCAGTAATTCCTTCCAAGGAATTTGACTCTTGGTTAGATAACCTTGACAATCTTTTTGACCAAGCTCTCCTGACCGCCCACTTGCTATTATCCCGGCCGATCAGAAGGAGATCGTGCATAAAGCAAAGTATGAGGCGGCGGACAAACTTCACGCCGATCTTGCAGAGATTGTGGCGGGGAACAAAGCAAAGGAGCTCGACCGATGCTTGGACGCCTTAAAGAGGAATCCTACTGCTTTGGTGGCTAGACGCCTTATATTAGACAAGTTTGGGAGTGCATTAGCATTGTCAACCTCCTATCGCAAGGCTAATGGCCGCTTAAGCGATGCGAGGGCTTTCTTCACGTACCCAACCGCGAGCATCTCTGACATGGAGAGCTTAAAGGCCAAGTGCAAGCATCAAAAAGAGGAGCTCCAGCAGATTGTCGACTTGACTTCCACAGTGGAGGACCTCCAGGCACAGATGTTGGCTCTACAGAAACAAAGGGTGGACGTGCTTGAGGAGAGGGCCAATAAGGTTGAAGCTAGAAGGGACTTGGAAGATTATAATCACGAGATTACGGTAAACGTCCCTCTCCTGGTCAAGAAATCCCAGGAAGCTCACATTAACCGGCCGGTAGCAGAGCAGACCCAATCCGAAGCTTCTCGAGTATGAGACCCTTCACCAGTATTTTTCTGTTACCCCTTCTTCTGAGTGATGTACCGGTCGCTGAGCCATTTTACTTCATCTTTTTCTGCTTTTTAAAGTTTAGAGCCGTTGTTGGCCGTAGGGCCATTTATTTTTGTTTATGGTGAACTTGTGATAGTGGTCGAGGACCACATTTCTAAATTTATACTTCAATACACCTTATTATTCATTTTATTTTTTGCTTTGTCTGATTCATTTCTATTGCATTTCCCACATAGTAGGAAAGTACCTAGGAAACGGCCTTTAATGGTTTTTTGATCCTCTTGCCATTGAAGATCGTTGATTCTGTATGACCCCCCTAGGAGAATCTCACAAACCCTAAAAGGACCTTCCCAAGTGGGAGACCACTTGCCGTACATGGTATCCTTCTTTCCTATAGGTAGGATGGTTTTCCAGACCAAATCCCCCTCGGCAAAGGACTTGTATCTCACCCTTTTATTGTAAGCCCTTAAGACCTTTCTTTTCTCAGCTTGCAAATTATCAAAGGCCATCAACTTGTGTTGGTCTAAATCCTCCAATTCGACCAACATGGCTGCTGTGAATTCAGTATGAGTGAATTTGTGTTGCATTGCTACCCTAAGTGATGGCACTTTCATTTCTATAGGTAGTATTGCATTAGGGCCGTATGGCAAGGCAAAAGGGGTTGCCCCAATGCTAGACTTATATGAAGTTTTGTACGCCCACAATACCTCTGGTAAAATTTTGTGCCATGATCAGAGATTGTCATTGATCATCTTCCTAATCACACTATTCAAAACTTTGTTAGTTGCTTCAGCCTGACCGTTTTCTTGTGTGAAATACGGGGTAGAATTAACAAAATAACTTTGAAAGCGTAGTCGGCCGCAAACTGCAATACCTATCCTCCAATGAACACACTACCCTGGTCGGCCGTTATCGTTTTTGGGATGCCATACCTATGAATTATTTGTTCTCTCAACAGTTCTCATTGGCCATGCTTCTACCCATTTGGTAAAGTAATCTGTGGCCACAATTACGAAATCATGTAAACCCGAAGAGACGGGATTCACTTTCCTTATAAGATCCATGGCCCATCCTCTGAACGGCCATGGTTTTACAATCAGATTCATCTCAACGGCCTAGAAGTGTTGTACTGAGGCATGCTTCTGACACTGCTAGCACCTTTTTGCATATTTAATGCAATTGGTCGAGATGGTTGACCAATAATATCCATGACTTCGAAATTCGAATCAACCATCTCAACTTGATGCCGGCCTAATGAGCACCACAAATACCTTCATTTACTTCGGCACTACTCTCATGGCCTCTTCTTTGCCCAAGCATCTAAGGGTTAATTCATTGGACCGATGTAATTCTCCAGCGTAAAGTACATAATTGAGAGCCATCAACCGGATCACTTTATCGAACCTTTGGCTTGCGTTGTGCAAATGGCTGATGATAGGATATCTCCAATCTTCATCTTGGACTTCAATCGTCGTCATATCCAAAGTATCCACCCGTTTTAATACAGATAACAACGACGGTTTTTCGACGGTCAGTGCCATGGACGTTATCCCTTCAGTCATCCTCATGCCTGAAGCAATTTGAGCCATTTCATTGGCTTCTTGGTTTAGGATGTGACAAAACTCCCATAGGCATCCAAGTTGAAACCACTGATTTAATCACCTGTTCAAAAAATGAGTAAACCCAATCTAGCACCCCTTGGCAATGGGCCTCTAAAATGTTTTGAGACCCAATTAGAAGCCCGGCATCTTTTGGGTTAAGAATTTTTATAGGCCTTTTATGCCCACCACACCCCTTCAGGACAGAAGTAGACCCAAAGTGACTACTTCAGTGGATCAACCCAAGAGCGGGTCCGACCGAGGGGGCACAGGCAATCCCATACTCGGCTCCACAGTTGGGTTCAAATTTAAAATTTGGTCTGCAAAGGACGGCCCACCTTCATCCTAACACGTGTCCCTGTACATCTCTAACCTGACGCTTTGGCTAAATGTGCTTTCACTTCCCAACGTTGCCCCTGCTAAAAAAAGTTGCCCAATGTTCACATCCACCCCTGAGCTTGTGACACGTGTTTGCCGACCCACCAAGTCATTATCTTCAACCTCCAACTCCCAACGAGAGGACAAAGTAATCCTGCAACTTTATGGAACTATTTCAATGAAGGTTTCATAGTACTCCACCCCATCCCACAAAATTATTGAACAAGGGATTCTTCTGGCCAGTTCCCTCCCCCCCCCCCCACGCACAATAGAATCTTGCTAACTAAGCCACCCAACAGCCACGGTTCTCTGATGTCTCAACCCCCCACACACCGCACCAACTGATATGAAGGTTCGTAAACCAAACAATTGTCAGGATCCCTGATAAAGCAATCCAGGTTCCGTTGGCATCCCCCGGACCCGCCTCCCCCGCGAACTCCGCACAACATTTTGAGATGCTAACTTCAAGACAACCAGGGATTGTTTTCATCTCCACAAAACGTGAAGATCCGTCCGATGTCAGAACCAAAATATGGCTTCCTTTTCCGATAAACAAATCAATCTACAATTAACACTAACCCCAAACAATCATATATTTTTTCTAGAAAAACTTGCCAAATACCAGATTTGATGGACGAACATAGCAGCGACAATCTCCATTCTGTGTTCTGTAATGATTGGGCCTGATGACAAACCAGTGATGGAGACCATCCATAGTTAATGACCTCGCCCTTTGTGATATTTGTTCTACATAAGTCAATAAAACCCAGTTTGTGCCTATCACTTACAGACAAAGATCATGTATTTTCAAGTTCCGGCGAGTGGCCACCTGAGAACTTGCCCCGTCACAGATTCGCACCCATCCCAAATATACTCCCAGCCATTGCCCGAAATTGATTTAGGGAATAGTAATGTCTCTCTCTGCTTTCCGCCAACGAACTCCGTCAATCTAAGGAAGACACCGCCAACGTTACGACCCATTTCCGCCATTAACAGTCTATCCTTAGGTCGACAAGAACTCAAATCAACCCCTTTCTTGAAACCATGAAGGTACAGGAGCTTCCGCTTCAATCAAATCAGCTCCTCATCTTAGAATACCAGGAAGCTTGTGAAGTTTGCCTTCCTCTCCACGATTTGCAAGGAAGGTTTACAACCATCTCTATACCCTTGGAAGTTAAAAATCTTCCCATGGATATGCAAGGTCTTCCGAGCAATGTTTGGAGCCATGGTTTCACCGGTAACGGTCGAAACTTGGCATCCTCACACTGGTGCCTGGCCGCCTACCTAGCAAAGCCTCCTTACATGGATGTGACTCTTCTTATAAAAGAAGTACGGCCTTCATCACTATTTCTCACATCGCGTATTAACCCCCAAGAAAAGTGGCATGACAGAATTTGATGCAAATGATACTATAAAGATAGATGTCGCCGAATAAGATCTTTCAAGCAAACATAGTTATGCTAGATGATACTCCTATCGGCGAGACTGTATTTGTGATAAATAATATTGTGCCAGAGAGTTTTCTAGCCAATGGAAAGGTGCCATGTCTGGATGCTATTACGCCGAGTAATATTCTGGCTGGTGATGATATGTTTTAGCTGAACACAGTCATGCTGAATGAGTCTCCTACTAATAAAGATGTAAACTTTGCTTGCCAGGTATGCTCCATGAAAAGATTAGTCTGGTTAAGACAATTGCAACTTCTCTAGATATTTCATACATCCCCCAGAAAATCATAATGTGTGATGAGCTCTGTCATGCTAAACAGCCTTCGTCGAAAAGGGTGACGAGCTCCGTCATGCTAGACAACCTTCGTCGAAAAGGGTGGCGAGCTCCATCGTGCTAGACAACCTTCGTCAAAAAGGGCGGCGAGCACCGTCGTGCTAGACAACCTTCGTAAAAAGGGGTAGCGAGCTCCGTCGTCCTAAACGGCCTTCATCAAAAAGGGTGGCGAGCTTCATCGTGCTAAATAGCCTTCGCCAAAATGGAGACAAGCTCTATCATATAAGGCACCCTTCGTCAGAATCTCGTAATAGTGACGAATTCCGTTGCGCTAGACGGCCTTCGTCATAATGGTGACAAGCTCCATCATGCATTCATGCTAGACGACCTTCGTTGGAAAGGATGGCGAGCTCCGTCGTGCTAGACAGCTTTCGTTATATGTGTGACGACCTCTGGCATGCTTGCAGCCTTCGAAAGTGCGACGAGCTCCATCATGCTAGATGGTCTTCGTCAAAATTGTGACGAGCGCCGTCATGCTAGAGGGTCTTCGTCGTAAGTGTGACAAGCTCCGCCATGATAGGCAGCCTTCATCGTAAGTGTGACGAGCTCCATGATGCCAGACGGCCTTCGTCAAAAGTGGGACGAGCTCTATCATGCTAGACGGCCTACGTTGAAAGTGACAAGCTTCGCAAAGCTAGGCAACCTTCGTTGTAGGTGTGACAAGCTATGTCATGCTAGACGGCCTTCGTCGAAAGTGTGACAAGCTCTGTCATGCTGGACGGTCTTCGTCGAAACTATGACGAACACCGCCATGCTAGGCAGCCTTCGTCATAAGTGTGACGAGTTTCTCATGCTAGACGGCCTTCGTTGAAAATGTGATGAGCTCTGCCATACTAAGCAGTTGTCGTCGTAAGTGTGACAAGCTCTGTCATGCTAGATGGCCTTCGTCGAAAATGTGGCAAGCTCTGTCATGCTAGACGACTTTCGTCAAAACTGTGACGAGCTCCGCCATGCTAGGCAACCTTCGGCGCAAGTGTGACGCGCTCTGTCATGCTAGACGGCCTTCGTCGAAAATGTGACGAGCTCTGTCATGCTAGGCAATCTTCATCGAAAGTGTGACAAGCTCCATCATGCTAGACGGCCTTCATCAAGATTAAAGTAATACATTGGACATTGTATGACACATCCGTCATATTTCCATAGAAAAGAACACAGCTAATTATTTGTATGCTACTTATAATACCATAGCATTCCTCACATAAAAACTTTCCTCATTACTTCTAGACATGAAAATCAGCTATACTCCATCTTTAACTAGTGGTGATTTTGGCTAATTGTCTGCGTAAATCGTTTGTTTATATAGGTCGAGCTCTCCTGATGCCAACCTATCATTGAAGATATACCGAGGAGAAAAGCACTTGGTCGTGGGATGACTAGTGTTCTGATGGAACTGGCAATAGTTAAGATTAGGCTTGTCCGTGTCTAACGGCTGGTTTGTGACTCTAGGTAGACGGATCACATCATCAGCGATCCACTAGTCTATGATCGCTTCTACTTGTTCCATACTACACGAGACTGGTGGTAGGTCATCCCATTTGTCTTTCTTTGGCCTATTGCGTGGTGCTTACACAGTTTCTTATAATTTCTGAGGAACAAATCATAAGAAACTGCCTTCTTATGATTTCTGCTGTTAATGATGAGAAAAGGTCTTCTCTAACTCAGTTTCTTATGATTTCTAAGGGACAAATCCCTGTGAGGTGCCTTGGGGTACCCCTTATATCACAAAGACTTCAGGTGAAATATTTTTTATGACTTAAGGTGAAAGATTGCCATGAGATCATTGATAGAGTGAGGAGAAGAGCTTGCAGTTGGAAAGGACAGGTAGGACTCAACTTATTGGCAGTGTACTGATGGCCATCAATTCTCACTGGTTGTCAGTTTTTATTTTGCCAAAAAGTGTGCTTAATAGAATTAACAGGATTTGTGCTGATTTTCTGTGGGGAGGATTAGAATCCAGGACAAAGCCTCACCTCATGGACTGGAATGTAGTGTGTCCCCAAAGGAGGGGGGATTGGGGTTGAGAAATCTGTATTTGTGGAACAAAGCTGCCATCATGAGGTTCATATGGCTGGTTATTTCTGACAACCAAGGAATTTAGGCAAAGTGGGTTAGAAGACATCTTATTAAAGATAATAACTTTTGGTCCTTGAGATGTCCTATTAGATGCTCTTGGATCTGGAGAAAAGTATTAAGTCTTCGAAATATTGCAAGCCAGTTTGTTGAAGTTCAAATTAAGGATGGGAATATGTCATCACTGTGGTAGGATGCTTGGCATCCTCTAGGACCTCTTCATTTGCTGGTTTCTAACAGAGTTCTCTATCAGGAAAGGATGGACAGTTTGCTAAAATAAACTTTATATGACATGAGGGTGTTTGGATGCCACCACCTACTGAGAATTCTGTTCTTAGTAATAACTGGAGTAGATTGTATGAGATACCCATTTATAATGGGGGGTTAGAGCATGATAGGCTCATCTCGAAAGTAAGCCTGCTTCTCCACAGCTTCAAAGAAAAAAATCGTATCATCAGCATACTGAAGGTGAGACACCTGAATCATATCTCTACGCAAAGAACAACCCTTAATAAGCCCCAATTTTCAGGTTGAGTGAAGAATCTGCTAAGCACTTCCCCAACCAAAGTAAAAAAGGAAAGGGGATAAAGGATCCCCCTGTCTAAGGCCTCTGGATGATTCGAAATGCTCATGCACACTCGCATTAACTAGAAGGAGAAGGAAACCTTCGAAATACAACCCCCAATCCACTTCCTCCATTTGTCCCCAAAACCCTTCCATTTAAGGACTGAATCCACAAAACCCCATTCTACTCTGTCATACACTTTCTCCCAGTTCAATTTACACATATTACCTTGTAGACCACTCCTACTCCTTTCCACCACCACCTCATTAGCCACAAGAACACTATCCAAAATTTGTCTCCCTTTAATAAAAGCTGACTGATTAGGGGAAACGATAGATCCAATAACTTCTTTAAGTCTCTTTGTTAATACTTTGGCAATGATCTTGTATAAACTTGAAATCAAGCTAATGGGTCTAAAATCCTTAAGTTCACGGGCCCTAATCTTTTTAGGAATCAACACAAGAAAAGTTTCATTCGAAATTTTGTTAACAATCCCATTCAGATGAAACTCTCTAAACACCTCCATCAAATCACCCTTAACGATATCCCAAGCATCTTGAAAGAACGCCATAGTGAACCCATTTGACCCCGGAGCCTTATCTCTATCCAAACCCATGACAGCCCTCTTAACCTCCTCTTAAATTTCGATATCGCCAAACATTTTGCCAGATTTTTTCTGGCAATATTTAGCCAACCTGGAGGAATATTTCGACAAGTTGGAGAAATATTTCGTTATATTTCGCCGAAAAGTCATCATATTTCGCTGAAATTCCGACAAATTGGGGAAAAAGGGGGAAATTCAGAGAATTCCCCCTACATCTCGTTTCGTTGGGGGGCATTTTAGCAAAATTTTGCCGGCATGGGAGTATATCAATGCTTTTGTGGACACTAGCTACTATGTGGGACCTTTTAAATTATTTTCTAAATTAAACCATGAATATTCACACTTGATCGACAAAGTTTCATGAACAGTCTGACTCTTACAGAGACATTGAAGGATATGTCAAGAAATATATAGAACCGGTTTTAGGGGGCAATCAATCAATCATAAACTATCCCAAAAACTTAGGGTCAGCAAAACTAATCCCATTCCACCATCCCAATTTGTCATAAATCATATCTTCATTCAATTATGTGGCTTAACACATTCCAAACCAATACGAACTCCACCAGGCCCTTTCACTCTTCCACTCTCCCTTCAAGATCCTCAACTTGCACCAGCCCTCACCTTCTCACAAGAGCCTTCATAAGTCTCTCTTTTACCTGCTGGAACCAACTTTACCTCCTATTACTGCTACTAGTAGACTCTCGGATATGCTCGTTTAAAAATATCTTTTTTAGCCAGCTGTGAATCTCAACATTTCCATGTATAAATATTTGATTAAATGGAAAGGGAGTTCTATGCATTGTCAGTCATGAGATCATGAATTGTTAAACTAGCATCAGAGGCTCAGGGCTGCCACAACCAGTGTCTGGAGTGATGTAAAATGAAAATAGCTGTTGATACATACCTTAGAAAGACCAGTTAAGCC
>JAUPMG010015200.1:0-15444 GCA_031762675.1 Pachysandra terminalis
GATCAATAGGTTTGAAGTGGATGGTGTTTTGGTGTGTGGAATCTTGCGTGAGAAACACACTGTCTGTTCTTTATTATCAATTTGCATGTATAAATCACTTTTATATATATATATATATATATATATATTGGTTGAAAATTTTATCTAGTTGGTTTGCTGCTATCAGTTTGTTGATGTTGTTGTTGTTAATTTATTTTCATCGTTTACCTGTTTGTCATAAATCCTGTGTGATATAACTAACCATGAGCAACTGGTTCTTCAGAGAACTGGAATAATTCAGTGATAGTTTTCATGACTGACATATGATGGGCTCAAGTTTCCAGTTTAGCAAAAAAAAGAGATAATGCCTTTAGGATTTGATAGCATTCTTCACGTGTAAAATCATACAGCGATGACACATAATCCAGACCCAGTTTCATGGCATTATAATATCATTAGAACAAAATCTTCAACTATCCATGCATGTTGCACTGTATTGGTCCATCTTTTGTATTGTAGTTGTACGATCAATATTAGAAGAGGTGGTTCACATGCTCTCAACTCCTGCACTACTCATTCACTATTATTAGTCACCTTAGAGGACATAACCCAACAAGGTAATGCTTTTATTAATAGCCCATAAGAGTGGTTGATTATAGAAAAAAGTCACGTCTTTCTAATAGATCTCCTAACTAATGCATGATGCATTTTCCCTCCAATTGAACTACTATGACCTTTCTATAGTCATTCATAGGCTTGATTGGTTTCATAAGCATTTGAACTAATTGTAAAGCTAAGACCTATATTGGTATACGTAAAACAATAGTGGCAGAATCCTCCATTTCTTCATATTCAGTTATATCAATACAAAAGTGATCCTTAACAGCTAAACTATGCATCTGAAACAAAAATATTAATGAGGAAAAGAAAGAAAAAGAATTAATGTGTAGATCTATAACAATTCAGTCAACCACTAGCAACACTACCATCTTCCAACTACTTTGGGTTGGCACAAACAAATGTTGCTACACTATTGATTTTTGCTATTAGTTTGTTGATGGGTTTTATTAATGTGTTTATATCTAGTACCTGTTTGTCAATGGGACCAACTTTTTAAGTTATTTTTTGGTGATAATAGTGGCACTTTGTTTTGCTTTGCTTTTTGTGAACATGGATAGGTTCTGTCCCCTTTTGTAGGTGTCATTCCATGAATGCACTCTCAGATGTGATAACCCTATACTTACGACATGAATCCCTATTTTTGTATCAAATATATGTAAACCAAACTCTGAAAAAATCTCCTGAACATGGGCGTGGAGCTCATATTTTTAATAGGGATATATATACATATATACATGCCATTCTGTAGGTCTCGCTTAGAAGTTGCAAGGTCAAAGCTGGATTAATGTAATGATTCTTACTTGCATAAAATTAGTGCATCCCCACTGACTACACATCTAGAATAGGGAATGAAACATTCACAATCACAGTTTAACACCCTTATGAAGACACAACTTAGGGTGCAAACTCACGCCTCTTGAGACACAGGTACCCCCTTCCTTGTTTCTCATAAGGGTGTCAAGTAAGTGTATTTTTTTGTTTGGAAAAAAAAAAATCACAAAACCTAATCTTGTGAAAAATATTCTACAGCTTACTCTCCAACTTGGCCAGATGGCCCAGATCAGCATCAACCATATTGGTTAAACCAACCACAACAACCAACATCCACCTTGGTTGAGAGCTCAATGTCAAGTTTCATACCAAAAGATGATTTCTAATTATCTGTAAGTGAAAATAATCAAAGTCACAATTGTGCTCATCACTTTTGTAAAGTCAAAATCCTAACAAAGAACTACCTCCTTAAGCCCCACACAAAAACTAAAAAATAAATAAATAAATGGGGGATAGAAATGAAAGAAATTAATGGGGTGGGAGGGTATGATCTTCTTAGATTAGATGAAGAATAGAATAAAAGACTGCCTGCACAGTCATTTCATCCATTTTGATGAGAGAATAAACAGAAAGACCCACCAAAATTATTTAAAAAAAAAGATCTAATAATATAAAGTGATTTTCTTAAAACATAATTGTATATTATAATAGGATACATTTTCATTAGAGCAACCAATCATAGCTTGGCACTTGTAACAAAGATGTAGCCCTTGCATGAAGTTGAATTAGGAAAGAGAAAAAAAAAAGTATAAATCCAGCTATAGAATACTTGTTTCTAGATAGCCCTTTCATCACACCAGTAAGCAGGGTTCCTGGTGCTCTGGCATTTAAGTCGCGGTAAGTATCTAGTAAGGATTCAGGAATTTAGCCAATATTCAGATAACTCTGGTCAGGGACTAAACCAAAAGTCATAAAAGATAAAGCAAACACAGTATTCCTTGTTTATACGTTTTTCTTTTAGTAACAAAAACAACAATAATACACTTTTCGTTCTTCTTCCTATTTAATTGCCTTCTTCCTTCTTCCTTCTTTTTTCTTCCTCTTTCTTCTTCTCCAAAGGATGGCTACGGTTTGTTCTCACCCTCTCTAATATTTTCTCTATTTCTTTCCTTTTTCTCTCCAAAACTACAAAACCCTAATTCTTTCTTTCTCCTATGCTGAACACACATCCCCCCTTAGCAGCTCTATTTAAAACAAATATTCCAATTAGATAAGGAAACTAATTTTCTAATAAATAGAAATGTACTAATCCTTTTTCTAAATTCCTCTTCAAAACTCTACATGACTAATTCACTTTCAGCAACTAAGATTTTCAATTAATCACAGTACTCCCCTATTAGTTTGTGTTAATTACACCCTAAGCTCCAACTCATGCCCTTGATTATTAATTTATCCAAGGCTCTAATTAATTTAGGAAACCTCCTCACTAATAACAAAAAATTACTAATAAATCCCTACAACCCTTCTTTCTATTTTTCCATGATTTAACCCTATTAAATTGATCTCACATTCAATTATTATACAAAATTCTGGTTAGGGTCACTACAACACCCTTGGGTAATTTATATTTTATGGTCATGCCTTTCAGTCTCAAAAAAATTGGAGCTACTCACCAGCGAGCCATGACCGCTATATTCCATGAAATGATGCACAAAGAGGTGGAGGATTACGTCAATGATCTGGTATAGTTGTAGCGGCACTAACTCGTAAAGAAAATATAAATATTAATTAAATTTTAATTAATCAAGAGAATTAATGAGGATAAATTGATAAAAGTATTATAGGAGTTAATTATGGAATTTTTTTGAAATTATTAGTATGGTTTAATACGCTAATCTGACGATAGAGTTATAATTGAATCATAAGTATAAAATCTGGGGTTGTTATGTAATTGGACCAAAACTTATAAGGGCTGGTGTAATTTACAAACCTAGTTTCAAATCTCAACAAGAATGGCAGTGTGGGGTGCGTGAGTTGGAGGGGGAAAGAGAAAGAGTTTCCATTCTCTCAATATCTCTTTCCTTATGAGAAGAAAAAGGGTTTAGGAAGGTGGTATAAGAAGAAAGATTAAGGGAGAGTAGGGAAGAAACCCTAATTGTCCAAACTGTTGAAGAAGAAGAAGAAGAAGAAGAAGAAGAAGAGGAAAAGGTGATTGGGCAGTCGATCGAAACCGAAACTAGCACGAGGTAAACATTAATCTCTGTATAATCTTTGAATTGCATCTTAGTCTCCTCCTAGATTGATTCCCTGAATTTATATCTCACAAGTGTGATCTTCTTATGTATTCTCATGCCTGTTGATTGATTTTGATCCATAATGTATTCTTCCATGATCTCTTTGAATAGGTGATGATGCACAATAATTTATGTCCCTGATGATCGTATAAGTGTAAAAATTGATTCAAGATAATATTTCCTAGTTATGTAAGTTGCTGGAATGTGTATTGCTCTCTTATCGAAGTTCATATCTCATGTTTTTTATTTGAATGACGGCATGCATGTTTTGATGATTAAATACTTAGATCCTCGTTATATTGGTTTTAAATGAGTTGTTGGATGTTTATCTATGATTTTGGAGATATAGGACTGGATATGTGATCTTTAGAATGGATGTGACGACCTAGTTTTGGATTTTGAGACCCCAAGCAAAACCCAGATTTCGCGTAGGTCGGCAAGCTTTAGTCCACCAATGCCTCTGCCGACAGAGAAGTAGTTTTAGGAAAAATTTGCTATTTTGCAGGCCTCGGTCCACCGACGCCTCTGCCGAAGATCCTATGAATTCTCAGTGACCTTCGGTCCACTGACGCCTCTGCTGACAGAGACGTGTTTTTGAACCAAATTGACCCTTCGGCAGACCTCGGTCCACCATGACCCTGTAATTTGCACAGTAAATACGATTTGTGGGAGGATGACTTAAGTGGATGGTGTGGGGCTTCGACCGTTGTTGTTGTTGGTTTCCAGAAGCAAGACTTGACCATGGAAAGTCAATCTTGGTGTTCCGAGGTTATTATGACCACCCTTTCCATCTTAGGTTGATCATGTTTGGTTGTGAACACGTAGTAATCTACTTGATTATTGTACTTGTTGTGATATATTGATTGTGGAAAGAATGCTTGTGATGGTATCTGGCAGATTGTTCGTGTGTATGGGTGCACGGGCAGCTTTTGAAGGGTATTATCACCGGTGATCCTACTGATTGAAGGAAAGGATACCTGTGATGGCTTTCGCCGGATTATTCGTGTGTATGGGCGCACGAATAGCTTCTGAAGGACGTTATCACCAGAAATCCTATTATCATGTGGAATAGCTCGTTCGGTCAACCGGGCAGCTACAGATCAAGGTTTGAGGCCGTTGTTGTGGGTAACCATCCTACGAGGATCCCCTTGGATTTGAATCCCTAAATGCAAGTGGGCAATCATCCTGTGAGAATCTCCCTGGGTTGTAATCCCTAAATGTAAGGTGTGGGTAATCGTCCTTGTGTAGAACCTCCATGGGGCTGTTTTCCTAAATGCAAGTAAATAGCTCGGGAATTGTACCCGGTAGGTTGTGAATCCTACAAAACCACGATGTGCACGTGGGAGTTGTGATCATTGTTGTTGTCATTGTTGAGATGCGATCGATTCATGCTAGCAGCACCAAGTATGTGACACTTGGCATCGGTTGATCACCGGCTAGGAAACTTGCATTAGACTTGCACTCATGTCTAGGAACTTGCATTAGACTTGCACTCATGTCTAGGAACTTGCATTAGACTTGCATTCATAAAATGTATGTGACCTCATATTGTGTTGAGCATATCTGAGCATTGCATCTTGCATGGTATCTATTATCTGTTTTATCTACTGTTTCATAGAATGCTTATCTGTAACCTGATTGTGAAAATGTATGGTTAATTTGAATAATAAGAGACTACTATGAATGATATTGTTGTTATTGGACTAACGGTGGGTACAAGGATGGAAGATAGGATTATTGTTTATATGGGCATTCCAAGCTCACTGCAACATTTCATGTTGTAGGTTGAGGTTGACGTTTGCATGGATGGACTTGGACTCGGACTGCTGTCTTTATAGATTATAGAAGTTTAGATTTATAGTTTCATTGCTGGAATAGTTTATTAGTCGTTGTGTTGATTTTGGTTGTAGGCTATTCTAAAGCCATTAGAATAGTTGGATGTGACTTGAATATATTTTATTAGACGAAACTTCCGCACTCTGATTGGTTTAATAGAAGTAGTAGTTACTTTTATTATCAAATTGTGGTTGTGAGCCGCGTTCCATGGTTGAGAACCCGAATGTCTCACCTCATGATCCGTGCCACCCACCTAGGGATTTGGGTATCGGGATCCGGGGTGTGACAGATTGGTATCAGAGCTCTAGGTTAGGTTGCCTAGGGTGTTGAGAATGTAGAAGTGAACACTAGGACTCACATGATTGAATTGCGTGTTGTGTGCATAACATGATTGTGTGTTTATTTGTATGATTGTTTATGTAAGAGAACTGTGGGATAGAAGACTTACGACTTTCCCTAGGTTTGTAGATGACTGGTAGGGTGAGAGCAGTAGCAAGTGAGGGATAATCTTTTGAGGTTAGGGCTGATACGGATCCTCAGCTTGCTGGAGTGTATAAGATCCTTGGAGACATGGCAGCTTTTCAAAGGGATATGATGGAGAGGCAAGCAAGGGATGAACAGAGAGGAGTTGTGGGGACATCAGTGATGTGGTTGGAGAAGTTCAAGAAACTTACTCCATCGACTTTTGAGGGTTTAGGTGGGCCACATCAGGCTCACAACTGGCTGTTAGATATAGAGTGAGTGTTCAGGGCCATGGGGTGTCCCGATGGCCAGAGAGTGTCTTTGGTCATGTTCATGTTGAAGGGTGAGGCACTCCACTGGTGGGAGATGTTGGAGAGGAATCTAGATGGAGTAATGGCTTGGGAGACATTTAGGACTCAATTCCTAGACACATATCTTCCGAGTAGTTACAGAAGGAAGATGGCAATGGAATTTGTGAGACTAGAGCAGGGCTCGCTCACGGTTGCGCAGTATGAAGCTAAATTCACTATGATGTCAAGGTTTGCACCTCACATGATAGTGAACGAGGCTGCTAAGGCTGCCAAGTTTGAGGAGGGCCTGAGATTGTCGATTAGGACGAGAGTAGTACCCCAACGGTTGAAGTCATACTCAGACGTCTGGGAATGTGCGAGGCATGTGGAGAGGGAGGTTGAGAGATATCACCTAGAACAGGATGAAAAGAGGAGTAATCAGGATAAGAGCGGTAAGTAGATTTAGAAGTCAGAATGGGGAACATATGTTAAAGAAGTAGAAAAGCAGGGAGAGTCCATTTCCGATTGACACCACGCAGCGTGTTGGGGCATCATCTCAACCGGGCCCACCACCTACGTGTTTCAACAGCAGGAATATGGGACACATTTGGAGAACACGTAGCAGTGCTAACTCTACCCACTCAGCGAGGTCGGGAAAATGCTTTGACTCGGAATACTAGAGAATACGAGGACGGTGTTACATCCTAAACCATTGAGACCATCAATACTCCCACTAGTGAAGCATGTAACTCTCACCCCAATAAAACATGTGAGTGAAAAGAAATAATCAAAACATAAGTGGAAGTAAACAATAAAAGTTCTAGGTATACTTAAGTAAAAATACATAATCTGGTCTTATTACAACTGATTTAATAAATTCTATAATTAAAATCTAATACAAAATCCTATCTACTATTTCTTCAATTCTTGTCCCATCCCAAGCTCTCCTTATGCTACTTGGTTCCTAAAAAAATATAAATAAACATACATAAGCTGAAAAGCTCGGATGAGTAGTCCTTCAAAGCAAGGTATTTACTCAAATCCCAAAGTTATGAGATACAAAAAATAAGATAGAGAAAATAAATATAATCTGAAAATTATATGATAAATAATGATAATTAAAGTAGAAATTAAATATCAAGTGTTTCTCTTCCAATCTCACTTTGGTATATGAAACAATGGTCCAAATCAATAATCCTACTTCTATATGCAAAATTAGATCAAGTGTATCATACACAAGATACTCAAAATAATATCAACAAACAATATGCAATGCAAGTGCTGTTAAGTATGTTAATCATGTAAGTTCCCACATGATCGATCATTCCTTGAGCAAGATGTCTTCTCAAACCATCCCCCATACAAGGCCACTCTCAAGTTAAGATATTCCATGTGCGCATCATAGTTCTAAGGGGTTTCAACCTAGAGGGCACAATTCCCCCACTTGTTTGTGATCATGGGTAATACGCCAAAGAATTCCACTTGTAAATTCCTCAAGGGATCATACAGATTAACAAGTAACAGAAGGGTATATGCTTCAGATATTGGGCATCAAATCTTGAACAATCCCTCACCTTATCGTCTTTCCACAAGTCCGTTGGGTTCACCATGCATGGATATAGCCCTCACTGTGGGAGAAAACAAATAAATTGGTATATTGGATTGTACAGTTCCTCAACACATCATAATATAACATAGTCCAACCATAAGACAAAATGGGTAAAATAGTCCAGTCTCAATTGTAATTCGATCCCATCAAAGGCTTAGAGTCTCAGACCTTGCTATCACAACATGGTAGTCCAAATGCAACTCATATTTTCATATCATTAATTAGCACAAACAATGTCTCATAGGCATATATTCAAATCAGCGAAGACATGAGCACATTCTCATGATTCTAATAATACATAAGTTCACAAATTAGGAAGAATTGTCCATGTACATATAATAATCATAATAGAAGTATTGATATATATATATATATAATTATAATGAATAAGGCATTCCACTCACATTCACATAATAACATAAACAGTGGATATGCATAGTCATTGAATTATTATTTCAAACTTCTGTACCTAGACATGCACAACAAGAGGGTATGACACTACTAGAATGATCAGGAGTCTGGTCTCTCAAATATCTCAACATATCACTTCCTAATCCAAGTCACTAGTTGGGTTAAAATCAGTTTAAACTTGTTAGGACTTGGTTAGAATGGTCTTGGGTTATTAGGTTTATTTCTGGGGTCTAATATCATGGTAAATCAATTAGATTAGGTCTAATTTAAGTGTCCAAAGGTTTAGAGTTCAAAAATAGGTCATTATGACACTCGGCGCATGCTCGACGCATGTATCGACGTGCTCAGATGGTCGCTAGAAGGTATAGTATGATGGTATTCTGGGTTTTGGTCAATACATAGGCTCGGCGCATGTCTCAGCGCATCGAGATATGGCTCGGCATGAAAACCAGGGTTCTAATTTTCTTACTGTGACGCTTGGCGCATCAAGATGGGGTTTAGCGCAAAAACCAGTGAACAGTTTCACAGGATATGGGACTCGGCGCATAGTCAGCGAGCCGTGGGTAGTCGCCGAAGTGCATTTTGGGCTAATTTTGATTTGGATTTCTTCCAAAAGGTTCCTATATCTATAGGGTGCTTCAAAATTGTGATCTAAGGCAATGGATTGGGATTTTAATAATCTCAAAAGGGTTTATGGACTCTCAATTGGCTATTTTTTGGGTTTAGACTCTTAGTTTATGCAGGAATATGTACAGAGATATGGGTTGATTACTAATTACAGGTTTTATTCATAAGATCATGGGAAAGGGGTTATTGCATTCAATCAAAACTTTCCCATGATCATAACACTGAAATAAAAGTAAACACACAAGACAATGAAAGAAAACTCACAATGATTTGCTTAAGAATTCTCCTAGGGTTCATTCTTCTTCTTCCTGGTATTTTCTAGGTTTCTTCTTCTCATGCTAAGGCTTCTCCACGAATTTGATATTTCAATTAGTGTTTAGATCTTTTAGTTAAGGTTTATATTTATTAAAGTCCATGGATAATGGGTTATCCTTGTGAGTTTTAATGCTGCAAGGAGTTTTGGTTTTCTAGTCTTTCTAGGATTTTAATTAACAAACTTGACGAGGGTTTATAATTCTTATTTGATTAATATTAACTTAGGGTTATTATTATTTAACCTTATTATTATTATAATTAAATTTATTATTTATTAGATATTTATCTGGTTTAGGCCTAGTCAGCAATTTCTGAAGATTTGACTAAGTCAACTAATGGTTTTCTAACTCTATTATTTTATTACCTTTAAATCCTTATTAATTTAATTAAGTTGCTTATAAATCTTAATATATTATTTAAATCAGTTAAGTTATATTACTTGGGGTTTTCAAAATAATTATTGGTCATGTTTGGCTTATAGGTTCTGTTTGGCTTCTAAGTTCAATTTAGTTCAAATTATCTTCTTAACCATGTTCTTTAATTATAACTTTTTTTCTTAGTTTGACTAATTATGTTGTACCCAACTTACTTAGTTTGAGTCTTAATAGTTATCTTATGTTGAGCTTTAATTAGGTTTTAATAAATTACCCTTTTAACCTTAAGATTAAAGTTTTAAATTTTCTGGTTGTTACAGACGGTGTGGCTAACTCGGTGATTGAAGGTATGCAATGCAAAACTTGTTTAATTTCTGATTCACTTTTTCTTCATGAATTAATATGATGTGAATTGCTTTGTGTTGTATGCTCGAGTTGTATTTACTTAAGAACGACATAACCAAGCATAACAGACTCTAGGACTGGATATTCTAGAAACTTCATGTGACTAATTTCGGGGACGAAATTTCCAAAAAGGGGGGAAGAATGTAGCAACCCTAACACGTAAAGAAAATATAAATATTAATTAAAGATTAATTAATCAAGAGAATTAATGAGGATAAATTGATAAAAGTATTATAGGAATTAATTATGGATTTTTTTTTGAAATTATTAGTATGGTTTAATAAGCTAATCTGACAATAGAGTTATAATTGAATCATAAGTATAGAATCTGGGGTTGTTATGCAATTAGACCAAAACTTATAGGGGATGGTGTAATTTACAAACCTAGTTTCAAATCTCAATAAGAATGGCAACGTGGGGTGCGTGAGTTGGAGGGAGAGAGAGAGAGGGAGAGAGAGAGAGAGAGAGAGAGAGAGAGAGAGTTTCTATTCTCTTAATCTCTTTTTCCTTATGAGAAGAAAAAGGGTTTAGGAAGGGGGTATAAGAAGAAAGATTAAGGGACACTAGTGCATAAACCATAGTCGTCCAAACCATTTGAGAAGAAGAAGAAGAAGAAGGAGAAGAAGAGGAAAAGGTGATTGGGCAGTCGATCGAAACCGGAACTAGCACAAGGTAAACATTAATCTTTGTATAGTCTTTGCATTTCATCTTAGTCTCCTCCTAGATTGATTCCCTGAATTTATGTCACAAGTGTGATATTCTCGTGTATTCTCATGGTTGTTGATTGATTTCGATCCATAATGTATACTTCCATGATCTCTTTGAATAGTTGATGATGCATGATAATTTATGTCCCTGAGGATCGTATAAGTGTAAAAATTGATTCTAGATAATATTTCCTGGTTATGTAAGTTGTTGGAATGTGTATAGCTCTCTTATCGAAGTTTATATCTCAAGTTTTTGATTTGAATGATGGCATGCGTGTTTTGATGATTGAATACTTAGATCCTTGTTATATTGGTTTTAAATGAGTTTTTGGATGTTTATTTATGATTTCGGAGATATAGGACTGGATATGTGATGTTTAGAATGGATGTGATGACCTAGTTTTGGATTTGGAGACCCCAAGGAAAACCCAGATTTCGCGCAGGTCGGCAGGCTTCGGTCCACCGATGCCTCTGCTGACAGAGAAGTAGTTTTTAGGCAAAATTTGCTATTCGGCAAGCCTCGGTCCACCGACGCCTCTACCAAAGACCCTGTGAATTCTCAGTGACCTTCTGTCCACCGACGCCTCTACTGACAGAGACGTGTTTTTGAACCAAATTAACCCTTCGATAGACATCGGTCCACCGACGTCTTTGCCGACGACCCTGTATTTTGCAGAGTACATAAAATTTGTGGGAGGATGACTTAGGTGGATGGTGTTTTGTTGGTTTCCGGAAGCAAGACTACTTGACTTAGGTCGATCCCATTTGGTTGTGAACACGTAGTAATCTACTTGATTGTTGTACTTATTGTGATACATTGATTGTGGAAAGAATGCTTGTGATGGTATCCGGCAGATTGTTCATGTGTTTGGGTGCATGGGCAGCTTCTAAAGGGTATTATCATCGGTGATCCTACTGATTGAAGGAAAGGATACCTGTGATGGCTTCCGGCTGATTATTCGTGTGTATGGGCGCACAGATAGCTTCCAAAGTACGTTATCACCGAAAATCCTACTATCATGTGGAATAGCTCGTCCAGTCAGCCAGGCAACGAGGAATCAAGGTTCGAGGCCGTTGTTGTGGGTAACCATCCTGTGAGGATCACCCTGGGTCTGAATCCCTAAATGCAAGTGGGAAATCATCCTGTGAGGATCTACCTGGTGTGGGTAATCGTCCTTGTGTAGGACCTCCCTAAGGCCGTTCCTTTAAATGCAAGTAAATAGCTCGGGAATTGTACTCGGTAAGTTGTGAATCCTACCAAACCACGATGTACACGTAGGAGTTGTGATTGTTGTTGTTCTCGTTGTTGAGATGTGATCGGTTCATGCTAGGAACACCAAGTATGTGACATTTGGCACCGGTTAATCACCGGCTAGGAAACTCACATTAGACTAGCACTCATGTCTAGGAACTTGCATTAGACTTGCATTCATAATATGTGTGCGACCTCATATTGTGTTGAGCATCCCTGATCATTGCATCTTGCATGGTATCTATTATCTGTTTTATGTACTGTTTCATAACATGCTTATCTGTGACCTTATTGCGCAAATGTATGGTAAATTTGAATAATAAGAGACTGCTATGAATGATATTTTTGTTGTTGGACTAACGGTGTGGTACAACGATGGAAGATATGATTATTCTTTCTATGGGCATTCCGAGCTCATTGCAACGTTTCATGTTGCAGGTTGAGGTTGACGTTAGCATGGATGGACTTGGACTCAGACTGCTGTCTTGATAGATTATAGAAGTTTAGCTTTATTGTATCGTTGCTGGAATAGTCTATTAGTCATTGTGTTGATTTTGGTTGTAGGCACTTCTGAAGCCATTATAATACTTGGATGTAACATGAATATATTTTATTAGACTTTTACTTCCGCTCTCTGATTGGTTTAATAGAAGTAATAGTTACTTTTATTATCGGATTGTTGTTGTGAACCGCGTTCCGTGGTTGGGAACCCGAAGGTCTCACCTCGTGATCCGTGCCACCCACCTATGGATTCGGGTATCGATATCCGGGGCATGACAATAGTGAAGTCAAAAAAGCGTAAAAGCCACAGGGGGTACTTAGGATGGTGTTCAAAAGATGTTGCCGCTACAAATTAGAGATGAACCCCACGAAGTATACCTTCAGGGTATCCTTTGAGAAATTCCTTGGGTTCTTGGTGCATAGCCGAGGGATTGATATTGATCATTCCAAAGCCGAGACGATATAGTGGATGATCTCTCCCAAGAGATAGAAAGAGTTGAAGAGTTTCTTGGGAAAAGTCTCCTACATTTGGAGATTCGTCTCAGGCTTGGCAAGCAAGATCCATCCAATGACGCCGTTACTAAAGAAGAAAATAAAGTTTGAATGGTCCCGAGTATGTAATGAAGCCTTCGAAAGATTAAAGCAAGACATTTCTACTTCCTTAACAATGTTAGCACCGATAGAGGGTAAGTCAATGAGATTAAACCTAGCGCTATCCGGACACACTGTTGGGGGATTACTCGTCCAAGAAGACGACATGGGTGCTGAGAAGCCCGTTTACTACACTAGTTGAACTTTATGAGGCCCAGAGCCAAGATATACAAAAGCAGAGAAAAGCTACTTGACACTCGTACATGCGGTACAGAAGTTCTGCCACTACCTATTGGCTCACAAAGTTGAGTTAATGACTACGTCAAATTGTTCCCTATCCAGGCCCCATTCCAGCTCGTCGGCCGTTTGCAGTTGGGTAGACGGCTCGCGCGTTCGGCGCATGCGTGGAATGTGTGTGTGTGTCGTGTGGCATGCCAGGATTTACTAGTCCACAATTTTGGGGGTTTCGGGTTTTGACTCCAGGCGCCAAACCACACAGTCTAACCGAGTTGCTTGAGCAATTGGAGGTGCAATCGAACACTGGAAATGCATCCGTTAGGCTATTAGGCAATTGTGACGAAAGTTTGGGGTTCTTCCTTTCTTATGGTTCGCCTGAAAACCTTCAAATAGTGAGAATATGATTGCCAAGGTAAAGTCAAAGAGAATCTAGCTCATAATCAGGTGTTTATTCGAGATTAAATAATGGGACCGTTGATGACATAGAAATAAAAAAATAAAAAGAAAATAAAAGAAGGCTGGTGACCCAGCAGTGGTTATCACAGTGTCTGTGGTCATGGTCCTGAATAGACTATCTACAAGAAGCTTCTCGAGAAAGGGTGATAAGAATGCAAAAGGTAGAAAGAAGCCAGATGAACACGGAGGGGTTATCACAGCGACAAGGTCGCGCAAGCAGGACGGATAACTGTCCATGATTGAGAGCAGCTTCTTGGGGGGTGGCAGTGTGATCAGTCTGAGGCTGAGAGAAGTAGACTCAAACCGGATTGATTGGTGAACAAAGAAGTTTCTCGCTCCAGTGGTTGTGGTCGCACATGCAGACCGGAAGGACTTACCAATGCTGAGAGCAATACTCCAAGGAGAGAGTATGGTTGTTGAGTGACAGAGGAACCGGGCAATGTTGTTATAGCAGAGGCAACGAAAGGAAGATAGGAGACCCGGAGGTCTGATTTGCAACGTTACACTGGCTTTTGAGTTCTTGTTGATGTGTTTGGAGGGGGGTTTGAAGAAGCAGGTCTTCTGTCTTTTATAGAGTCGCTTAAACGACTATATAACCACTCAATTCGGTTATATAACTGATAAGTCATGAAATACCACATATTATACCCTTAATTGCATGACTTATCTGATATTTTCTCATATTAAACTCTTCATTTTACATAGAATTTACCAATTCTTTATTATCATTGCTTTATATTTTAATTTTCTTAATTTATTAATGCAGAGCCAATTTTGGAGACCAATTCAGATCAAGGGAAATCCGACCCAAATCGGTTCAGACCAATCGGGTCGGATTAGATCAGACGAATTAGCTTCGACGGGTCGGATTAAGTTCAAAGGGAATGAATTTAGAAAGACAGGCCAAGGCTTCTAAAAGTCTCTAGCTTGATTGGTGTTCAATTTTCGTGAAGATTTGCTCCACAAAGGAGGAGGTTTCTATTTTGAGTTTAGGAAAGTTACTTTTCAGAATTTCACTGAACAGATCTCGGTATTTTGACCATAACTCATTGTAGAAACGTCTACATAAGGTGATTTAGGTGGCTCTAGAAAGCTAAGAAGAAGATCTACAATTCTTAGAATGACATTGAGGTCCAATCCGATCGTTTGGAAGGTCCAATCGGCAGTGAAAGAGGACACTCATGAAATTTCATGTTTTGAGGAAATCAAAAGGAAGTTACTATTTTCTTCAAGGGTTTCTTTCTCAAACTAAGGAGAATGAATTGTAGCTCTAGAAAAGGGGGAAGAATCACTAGTTTAAGGAGCCCTTTTTTTCTTCTTAATTTTCTACTCAAGTTTATGTATTTTTCTTCTTCTTCCATTGAAGTCTAATTCTCTACAAAGGCTAGGGATCAAGTCCCTTGTAATTGGTATGATTTTATTTTAATTCTTTTCTTTAATGAAAATTATGTTTTGATTGTTAATTTATTTTGATTTCTTGTGATGTATGAATTCTTCATTCTTTTTATGAGGTCAATCATGTTTTTCTCATCGTTAAGAAGAATTTCTCATGGTTTCTAATAGGAATTGAGAATTAAATTTAATGGATTTTTCTAAAAGTATTCTAGCCACGTCGTGAACCATGGTTATGAAGTGTTCCTGAATTATTTTAGTTCAACCGAATCAAAGGTCTTAATAGCAATCAAGCATATAATCTGTCCAAGTTA
>JAUPMG010015211.1:0-15444 GCA_031762675.1 Pachysandra terminalis
TTTATGGGCTATGCTTCCCAATCTAAGGGGTATCGGTGTTTTGATCCTTCCTCTGGGCATATGATAAATTCTCTAGATGTCATTTTCTGGGAGACTACTCCTTTCTTTACCAGTCCTGATGCCCCATGCAGGCTACACCCTTCTTCTGCTGAACCTGTACCCTGTCCTATTCCTGTTTTCGATGCTCCTACTGGCGTTAGTGATGTTGCTCCTACTGATGTCAGTAATGGTTCTCTGGATACTTTATCTCCTATTGCAGGTCCTCTTATTCTCCAATATAGCCGTCGTCCTCGGCCCCCCTGCCGGTCTCCTATCCGAATGTAGGTACTCTCTCTCCTTCCTCCTCTCTATCACCCAGATGGTACCCTCTCCGGGACCGCCGTCCTCCTACTTGCCTTAATTTATCTTGTAGCACTAACCATCCTATTGACCGTCATGTCTGTCTCTTTTCAGGGATTTCTTGGGGCGGTTGATTCCACTTCCGTCCTGCACTCTGTCAGGGAGGCTCTTTTAAGTCCGGCATGGATTGCAGCTATGCAGGAGGAAATGGGGGCTTTCTAGGCCAATCACACTTGGGATTTGATTCCTCTTCCTAAGGGGGAGAAAACAGTGAGGTGCCGATGGGTCTGTCAATCATTTTAAAGCCCGACTTGTTGCTAAGGGCTTTACTCAGGTGCCTGGCAAGGATTTTACTGTCATCTTTGCCCCTGTTGCTAAACTCACCACCATTCGGCTGTTGATCTCTCTTGCTGCATCTCATTCCTGGCCCCTCCATCAGATGGATGTTAAGAATGCCTTCTTGAATGGGGACCTGGATGAGACTATTTATATGGATCCTCTTCCAAGTTTTCGGTCTGAGGGGGAGTATGTTGGCATGGTTTGTCGATTGAAGAAGTCGTTGTATGGTTTGAAACAATCTCCCAGAGCTTGGTTTGCTCGGTTTAGTGATGTGGTTCTCAACATGGGTTTTTCGAGATGCCATAATGATCATACCTATTTCTTCCGGCGCAACTCTATAGGACAGTGTGTGATATTATCTATTTATGTTAATGATATTATTGTAACTGGAGGTGTTGACGTTGGGATTACCCGTGTCAAGAGAGATCTTAGTTCTACCTTCGACATCAAGGACTTGAGTGCCTTGAAGTATTTTTTGGGTATAGAAGTTGCACGCGTGGTATCTCTCTCTCAACGGAAGAATGCTTTAGATCACTTGAGTGATATTGGAATGACAGGATGTAGACCAGCATCTGCTCCTATGGACCTGAATGTAAAGCTGTCAGCTGAATCTGGTATTTCAAAACTGAGATCTTTTGAAATGAAAATGAGCCGGAAGATGCAGATTTTCTAAAGATGATCCGGGCGATATTTAGTAATTACAAAGAGCCAACTTATCTATAATCATTTCTCCAATTTTATAGGCTCTTAGATAATAAGTAGCTTATCTTATCAGTTATTACATGCTAGAAATAATAGAATTAAAAGTAAGTGCTTGTGTGGCTGACTTCATAGCTAACTGGGCACCTAGAGCCTAGGTGACTGCCTAAAACGCCCAAATACATAGTCCTCCAAAACTGCCTAGTCTCCTGGGCAACCACCTTTAATCACCATGGTATCAAACATCTCAATCAACTTTCCTTTTTTGAGACTCTCTTGAGAATGTCAATTTTTTTTTTTTCATTATGTTATATGAACATTTCTAAATAAGTGACTTACCCCTATCAAACAGGGGTCAAACTCCGAACTCGATAAATTTCATATGATATGCATAGGTTTCCTTTTCTTTATTTTCACATCACAAAGTACTGACATGGAGTATGGACTATGTGCTTACCTATAAAAAGTTCTTAAGTGGATAACGTAACATTATTAAGCTCATTAAACCTTATATAATTATCAAAAATAAAAAAATAAAAATCTCATTAAACCTTATATGAGGCACTCAATTAAAAATATTATTGCTCAATCCAACATATCCTATGAATTTAATTATATTATACTACATTTTGTATCCATAAATCCTTTTTTTTTTTTGACTTTGCACAATCTAGCACTCCATTTAACCGTGCATACTCTTGCACTCATAACCTTACCAATGCAACATAGGTTTTTTTTAGCATATTTTCACAGTATTGTTTGTAAATCCATTTAGCTGCCCACTTGCCCAACATTTTGCTCCACAAATAGTTGGTTTAGTAGTCATCTTGTAAAATTGAGCTTTCAGCCTAAGTGAAACATTTGCACAATCCAACCAATTCTAATTTATGAGCAATAACCTCCTCAATATCTCCCTCCTTTTGGATAATCAATTCAAGATATGAAGTGGTCACGTTTATTGGGAAATTTCTGGTTCTCATTTCTTGCTAATGCTTCAGTCCCATTTTGATTTGTAGTTTAAGCCGCACTACAGATACTAGAATGCAATTCAACTTGAAAAACATTTGGTTTTTTATGGAAATAAAAAATGAGAAGGAAAGGATATCAACCTCATGAATGCAAATGAACTCAAACTTGAGGATTTCAGCATAACTCTCCTATCGGAATGACGAATTTTTTTGACAATTAACACATAAATTCATTAACCATCAAAGAGTAAGGAAGGTACAAAGATCACAAAACGTGATCCAGACAGCAGGAACATAAAAACAAAAGCAAAAACAGAGAAAACAAAAAACTATGTGCATGGGAGCAACTGCATAGCCATCATGGCCAGCACAGTAAATTTGAGAGCTGACTCATGACACTCCACCACTCCTACAAAACCATCCCCTCGTCTGGGGATGACAAACCTTTTAGATGCTTCCTTCTCCCCCTCCTCTCAATATGTTTTCCTTAAAGCATACAAAATGCATTTATCTGGTTAACTCTTAATATGCTACTAACTTGTACAAATGTGTAGTAGCATCCAAAATGTTAAACAAGGGAAAAAACCAAAAAATTAAAAACATATGTACTTATATTCCAGAAAAAGATTTGCATCAGAAGACGAGAAGAGGTTAAATTTTTACAATTGTGTAAGATAATCCTTATAGTGACTGGCTGAAATATTTCTATGTTTAGCTGATATGTGCAGAATACATAATAGAGAGGAATATATATATATATATACAGGGGAAGAGCCACATAGGGGTGGGGGGGTAACTGCAATATGTGCAGAATATTTAATAGGCTTAGTATTTTATAATATATTATAAATTGCCCCCTCTCAAAATATTTTTTGCCACCCTAAAAGTTTTTCTTACCCATTAAAACATAATAGAATATTTAATAATTGATCCCCAAAACTCTCACGGTTTTTCAAAATTTTTAATAATTAGTTTTTTTATACATATATATTTTTCAAAATTACAAATTTTACCCATTTATTTATATATATTCATTTTAACTTCTTAAAATTATATTCTAACACATATTTTCTTAAAATTAACCTTATACCTATTTATAGGACTGTCAACGATCCGAGCTAGCTCGGCTCATATGAGCCGACCTTGAGCTCTATAAGTAGGCTCAAGGGCTAAACCTGAGCCATTAAAAAGATCATTAACTTAATGAGCTTGAGCTGAGCTTGGCAGGCTCGACTTGATTAAAGTTCGGCTCGGTTTTTTTATGAAATTATACATCTATATTTTTATATCTTATATTATATATTAATATACTATGAAAAAAAATATTATGCTAGATATAATAATAAACATCAACTATAATATCAATGTATTTGGACTAAGCTAAGGTTTTTTGCAAGCCGAACCTTTTACGAGCCGATCTTTTTGCGAGCCGAACTTGTGCCTAAAATATTTTAACTAACCTGAGCCGAGCCTAATCCCAAAATATTTTAACAAGCTTGAGTCGAGCTTGAGCCTTGCTCAAGGTTTACGAGCCCGAGCTGAGTTGGACAAAGCTCGGCTCGGCTCGACTCATTTACAGCCCTACCGATTTAGTAATATATGTCAAGGTTTTAAATTTGGTTGAAATTTTTCATTTTCGTTTAGGTAGGCAAAATCAAAATCCTAAAATTTTGCACTAAGATTTCAGAAAATTTTGACTAATAAGTTCGAAATTTGTCAAAATAATTAATTTTGATTAAAATAATAACTTAAAAAATAAATTTATTTTATTGAAATCATCGAAATTTCATAGTGAATTTTCTTTAAACTTGATGAAAATTTGCTATTTATTTTATATAAATAAAGAAAGAATAGAAAATTTTTCTATCGAAATTTCATTTCGATTCTCCATATCGAAATCATCGAGCAATGATTATTGAAACCCATTAGAACATGTTTTTATCGTTTATAATTTAATTTGCCCCCCACCCCAAAAAAAAAAAATTCTGGTTTTGCCCCTGTATGTATGTATTTTTGTGTGTATATGTGTGTATTTAATATATAAAATAACATTAATTTTACCAAATTGAATCAAACCAAATCTGTTTTGGTTTGGTTCGACTGTGGTTCGGTTTTTGATTCTGTTCACTGTATTTTGGTTTGATTTGGTTTGGCCACTAAACCGAACCAAACTGACCCAATTACACCCCTAAATATCATGACCAAAGTATCAATACCTAAGGTGGACAATTGTAAAAGGATCATTTTCGATCAACGAAAAGAATTTTGTTTTTGAAATTTGAACTCAATGATTTGTATTTGTTTTTTCTAATTTATGGACTTGAACCACAAAACCAATGAAATATTTTTTCCCCCCTGCAATAGAATCCTGGCTCCGCCCATGTATATATATATTCATACTTGCCTCACGAGTAAAGATATGTATCTGATCAAGTAAAAGAATTCATTTAGCTAAAAGTTTTTACTTTTGCACAAGATAGCAGGAACATAAAAATAAAAAGTAAAACAGAGAAAACAAAAACTATGTGTATGGGAGCAACTGCATAGTCATCATGACAAGCACAGTAAGTCTGAGAGCTGACTCATGACACTCCACCACTACTACAAAACCATCCCCTCATCTGGAATGACAAACCTTTTATATGCTTCTTTCTCTTTCCCCTCTCAATATGCTTCCGT
Source organism: Pachysandra terminalis (assembly GCA_031762675.1). Classification (NCBI taxonomy): domain Eukaryota; kingdom Viridiplantae; phylum Streptophyta; class Magnoliopsida; order Buxales; family Buxaceae; genus Pachysandra; species Pachysandra terminalis. The sequence goes on from JAUPMG010015211.1 coordinate 5,025, forward strand.
TAAAGCATACAAATGCCTTTTTCAGGTTATACTCTTAATATGCTAGTAACCTTGTACAAATGTGTAGTAGCATCCAAAATGTTAAACAAGGGAAAAAACCAAACAAGGAAAAACATATATACTTATATTCCAGAAAAAGATATGCATCAGAACACGAGAAGAGGTTAAATCTTTTACAACTGTGTAAGATAATCCTTATAGTGATTGGCTGAAATATTTCTATGTTTAGCTGCTATGTGCAGAATACATAATAGAGAGGAATATATATTCATACTTGCCTCACAAGTAAAGATACGTATCTGATCAAGGAAAAGAATTCATTTAGCTAAAAGTTTTTACTTTTGCACAAGATAATCCTTTTCATGAATACCTGAAATATCATATGCTTTGAAAAGATTGAATAATATAATTTATTGTTTCAGACATATCTTTAAAATTTAAACAGATGGAACATGGCTTGGATGATGATGCTTATGCTGATTATATGCTTTGATTAGATGTGCAGAATTTATATTCGGTTTCACTTTTCATGAATACCTGAAATCTTTTATTATTTGAAGAGATGTGAAAAATATAAATTTTGTTCAGTGCATTTTCTTTTTTCTTTTTTAAATCATTCAAATAAGGTTTTGACGATGATAATAGTGATGATATGTTTTGAAGAAATGTCCATTTAACTTTTGTTTCCTTCAAGATAGTCTTTACGAGGTTAGCTGTAGAATATATCATTTTTTTTTTTTTTTGGAAGGTAGAATAAATCTTTTATATTTCCAATAAGAACTTCTAAAAAGAAAGGATTTCTATTGATTCCAAGCTTGATGAGTTATCATGAAGAAGAATAGCTGAGTACAACTACCAAAGAAAAAAATGTTGCAAACAGGTTGAAAAGCTGAAGATACTTGCTTTCAACTTATCATGGAGTTTTTCAGGATTGTCATTTTCACCCACTAATTCAGAGGAAGCCATTGATGCCACAGCAAGATGTCCAATATAGTCCTCAAATAATTCACTTCCAAAAAGAAGGGCGAAGACAGCAGTTGGGTCTAGCATGGTTTCCCTAAAGAAACATAGAAGTGATAGCTTATCTGAGAAAAAACAAGGATACCTTCTCGAAAAGAACAGCGATGCATATAATAGAAGTCCTCAGAAAGATGATTATAACATAACAAAAAAAAGAAAAAAAAAAACTAATAGCATAAAAACAGGAAACTGTTTCTACATGCACTTCCAAAGAAGGAAGATGACAAAACAATATACCCATTATTAGAAAGATTAGCATCTTGAAATCATATAGACAATGCTAACATAAGTTAAGGCTGAGTGGTGATATGAGGTATAGTGAGATTGTGCATAACTATTTGATTTTAGAAGGACTGCTGGTACTTTTGTTTTCGTAAGTTAGTGGAGTGTAGAGTATTTCCTCTTCTCTGTGCCATTAGCAGAGATCGCTCTGTCCACCCTCTTGAGTTTGCTAATATACAATCTCTATTACACTTGATGTGGCAGTGTTCAACTTTCTCACTTGATTGTTGCTGGACTTTTCTTCAATTATCAGTGGCTATTATTTTTATGTTCACATTTTTTGAAGAAAGAGAATACAGGTGTGACATATATCATTTAACTAGTTAAGTTCACAACTTTCATCTTTATGACATGAAGTTTAGACTGGTTTAGTCCCATACTAATAAAAAGAAAAGTAACCCAAAGTGCTATTTGCACAAAAGATCTCAGGCTTCTCCTACCACTCCCGTGATAAGTCAATCGAAGACTCTCTAGTTTATATGAATGTCAGAACTTCCTTGCATTGTGTATGGTGTTCTTACTTTCTCATTTGCATTGTGTATGGTATTCTTACTTTCTCATTTGCAGTATGCGGATGATACAATTCTCTTTTTTGAGGCGGATGAGGAGTGGGCTTATTGGATTAAGGCCATTTTGAGATGTTTTGAGATGGTTTCTGGCCGTAAGGTTAATATGGATAAATCAACCATTTCTGGATTTCATATGGATCAGAGCCGTACTCTCCAATTTGAGGATTATTGAGGTTATCGTGTCACTCAGTTCCCCATTAGATATCTTGGGTTACCTCTAGGGGACAGTGCCAAATCCTTTTCTTTTTGGTCTCCTATTATTGAGAGAGTTGATAAGAGATTGGTCACTTGGAAGAGGAATTACTTGTCCTTAGGAGGTAGAGTAACTTTGATTAAATCGGTGCTGGCTAGTCTCCTCATCTATTATTTAGCCTTGTTTAGAGCGTCGGTTAGAGTGGTTAAGGCGTTGGAAAAGGCACAAAGGATTTTTTTATGGGAGGGAGGGGATATTAAGATGGATCATCTGGTTAAATGGAAAGTGGTGTGTAAGAGTAAAGAAGCAGGTGGTCTCAATTTGGGCAATATTTAGCGTCGGAATTCTGCTTTGCTAGGCAAATGGCTGTGGCGTTTTGACAATGACATGGAGGCTCTTTGGTACAAGATTATTGTAAGTAAGTATAGGATAGGGTTGAATACTTGGAATAGTAATCAAAATGCTAGAATTTTTGTGCATAGCCCTTGGAAAGCCATCTCTTCTTTAGACCCCTCTTTTTATTCTATTATTCATTTTGGGTTGGGTTCGGGTTCTTTAATTCGTTTCTGGTAGGACTTATGGTGGGGGGAGTCTATTTTCAAATTATGGTGGTATAGCATAGGGATGTTGTGGTTGCTGACATACTTTCATGGTCCTCCACAGGTTTAGTTTGGCATCTCCTTTATAGAAGAGATCTCAGACCCGCAGAATTAGAGGAGTAGTCAAATCTTTTTGATATTCTTAAGTTCTGTTTCATTGATTCAGGATGTCAGGACTATCAGGTTTGGCCTTTGGTGTCTAGTGGTGTCTTCACCACTAAGTCCTTTTATTTCCTTGGTCGGGAGGCGAATTCATGTTCACCTCCTTTTCATGTTTCTAAATTGTGGAAGGCAAAAGTTCCCCATCGAGTGAGATTATTTGTTTGGATTACTTTGCTATATTGTATTAACACTTGTGATATGATCCAAAGGTGAAGAGGCAATTTGGCTATTTCTCCACATATTTGTTTCATGTGCAAGAATCAAGGGGAGTCTGTGGATCATCTCTTTCTTCACTGCTTCGTGGCAAGAGGTATCTGGATACATTTCTTACATTTGATGGGGCTAGATTGGGTTCTCCCGGAGCGTATTGTTGAGATGTTTGATCAATGACGCATTATGGGTATGGGTTTAAGAGACAAGATTTCTTTCAAGGTACTACTCTTTTCAATCCTTTGAACTATTTGGTGTGAGCGGAACAGGCGAATTTTTGAGGATATTCAACAGTCTCCTTCTAGGATTATTGATTCCATCATGTCTATGACGGCCAGATGGATGTCCATAAGTCAGGAATTCAGGGGAATAACCATGGATAGTATTTTTCGTAATAGGTACGAGTTGATTAATTCTCAGGCTAGAATTCCTAAGAAGCTCACTATCTGGAAAGCGCCACGTAGGGGTCATTTTAAGGTCAATTTTGATGGTTCTTCTTTGGGTAATCCAGGTAGATCAGGTATTGGTGGGATTTTTAGGAATTCAGATGGTGTCATTCTTCATGTTTTTTCTAGCCCGATTGGTATGGCGGATTCTATTACGGCTGAACTTAGAGCCTTGATTGCTACATTGATGGAAGCTCGTAAATTGAAGTTGGAACCTTTATATATCGAAGGTGACTCTCAGTTGGTTATTTCTTGGATGAAAGATGATGTCATTATCCCTTGGAGATATGCCCATTGGATCAGATATGCTCGGTCTCTTTCTATTGGTTTGGATATCTCTTTTAGTCATGTACTTAGATCAGGTAACGCGGAGACAGACGCTTGGGCCAGAAGAGGAGTGGAGAGAGCATCCTTCAGTGCTGGTATGCCTAGGGGTGAAGAGATCGAGTTGTTAGCCCACTAAGTTTTTGTATACATTGCTCTTTGTGTTCTTTTCTGTTTTGTTTTGACTCACATCCTGTGAGTCTATGTCTTGTATTTATCTTGATTATTACTGAAATTGTTGTTAATGATCAAAAAAAAAAAGGGAAGTATTTCATATTGTTCACTATTACAATCGAAAAGGCCCAACTCTTTTTATTTTCTACCTTTACTTGTGTGATGTGTTCATTCTTTTAATTCATCATACTTAACAAAAATAAACTGTTAAACTTGTAGTATAAAAGGGCATCATAGTTTCCATTCTGATTGTACTTAAAACCGATGGCACCTTCTAGTTAAACTTTTGAACATACACTTCATTTAGCCCATACTCATAACACTCTACACAAAGTATTAGTAGCTAGAGGAAACAATTAACTTGTATCATATTCATAGGCAATTGCTGCCAATGATGGATTCTTTTTAGACACTTCCCACTTACCTTAGACCAGTAGAAACAAAAGGAAGCTAGTATTGTATTATACCAGACATATATGGTCTGAGTAAAAGTTTGCACTAGTAGACTCAGTCCTAAACAGTTGAATCACTGCTAGCTCCTTAAATAATGAGTTTCAGTTTATAAAGACTCATCATGAAAACGCCAAAACAGAGATATTATTCCTTTGCTGGTTACTGTTCTGCATGTATGAGAGAAATTAAAAGTATAAATTAAATCTAACAAGTACAATCAAACTTAAGAATATTAACAAACATAAATTCCAAGAAAATGTGTGCGCGCATGTGCATCGGTGTGTGGCTGCGGGCATGGAAAATAATAATTTGTGGTTTTCCTGCTTACCTAGATATGTAATACCTCCCATGCTTATCATAAGCCTCTCTTTGCACTGAATCACTCAAAACCTGATAAGCTTCTCCTAATATCTGATGAGTAGATAAATTCGATTATTCCAGAAATTCCAAACATTATCTGAGAAAGCAAAAAATGAAAATGTAAGTGAATCGCTTGAAACCTAAACTTGCCTGAAATCTCTCCGCAGCCTGAGGGTTATTCGGATTTTTATCAGGATGAACTTGCCTCGCCTGTACCAATTACAACAAAATCTTCCCATAAGATCATTGATTACGATCCAAAAACAATGCCTCATACAAATTAACAATTCTAGAAAGATCTTGAACTATACGAGATAAAGAACTTCAATGAAAATGTAGCCATAACTTCCGACAATAATTAACTGTTGATAAAGTTTCGTACTCAATTGAATTTCATGTAGAGACCAAACGTTCAAAACAGATTAAAATGAAGAACTCGACAACAACGACAGATAATCATTTCCAGATCTCAAACTAGGGTTTCAAGATCCAGTTCAAAAACCTTGAGATAGTAAGCCTTTCGGATCTCCTCCTCTGACGAAGATGAACTGACACCGAGAACATCATAATACTCGGTTTCCTTCACCATTGTTGGAAGAGATCTCTTCCCTTGATGATCGTCGAGCCCTAACTTCTCTGACGAGTTGCAGAGCTTCGAACTCAAAAAACAAGAAACAGGGAGAAGGGGAAGGAGGGGACTTAAAGACGGCCATTTGAGCCCACAAGCTCTCTGCTTTCCACTTCTTCACAGAATAAACAAATATGGTGAAAGCTTTCTTTTTCGCGCGGAAACAGTAACATAACTACCACAAACAGTTCTGAAATTTGTTTAATGGGCTTGATTTGTCGATGGGCTTTTAGCTTTTAAGAGTGGGGCCAATGTTATACCTTTAATGGGCTTGATTTGAGAACCAACTTGTTGCTAGTGGCTTGAGAGCCCACCAAAGTTGGTCCGGTGAGTCTAGTCTGTTTGTGTGCAGGTCTTTACTATTCTCAAGCAGGTGTACGGTTGGTAGGGGGTATAAATATGTCGTTTTGGTCCGGTTCAGTGGGCAAACCAAGGACAAACCAAAACCGAACTGTTGGATATATTATATGGGTTGATCTAGTTGACGCACTTAAATGGCTGACCTAGATCCCCTACATTGAACGTTTAGGCATGTGGCCTAGTGTGTATTGAACGTTTAGGCATGTGGTCTAGTATGTGAGATTCTCATAATCTTTAGAAGATTGAGTCAAAGTAGGAGTGGGGTTGAGTCTTTTATATTAAGAAGACTCCTAGCTCCCATCTACGTGAGTCCACAATTATAGGAACTCTCTCTCTCTCCTTCCCTAAAGCGATCTGGTTAGCTTTATGGTTGGTTGTTTGAGTGTGGGAATCATTGTGTGAATCTAATATTCATATATACACCAACGTGGGACGACATCCAAATAGAGATTTTTCGCTGTAGATCCGAGTTCGAGAACAAAAAGGTACGTGATCCTGTTCGTTTTTACCTTCATTGGTATTAGATCATCGTTAATTCATCTCCGTTGGACTGAGGTATGTCAAGAAACCTCTTTTAGAATCATCCTAATTGTTATTTACAAAAAAAAAAAAAGAATACAATGCATAGTTGTATAGAGGATCATTTGTGCAACCATACATTGTGATCATCTTTTTTTAGGGTATTTATTATTGCTTTTTAACACCAAAACAATGATGTATCGAATAGAATAAGAGTACGCTTAAATCGAATTAAAACTAGAAACCCAGGTTTTGTAGGTTTCGGTTAGCCAAACAAGACTACTTGGTTAACCGAATCAGTCCTTTGGTCAACTGAAGATTAGCTGAGCTAGCCTTCGATTGATCGAAGGGGATTCTCGACTAGTCAAAGGGGTGCTCGATTAACCGAAGCAAAGTCTCGATTAACCGAGCAGACCCAGTAGAGCAGAAAGATTTATGTTTTTATGAGCGAAGAGGCTTCAATTAGTCTTTGAACCAAGCGAAGCCCTCCTCGGTTAATCAATAACCTAGAACAGAGAACATAAGGGATAATCGAGTCGAAAGGGGTCTTGGCTGGTCAACAGACCAATCGAAATCCTCCTCGGTTAACAGAATAGGACCCTTCGGTTAATTGAAGGACCTAGAAAAGGAAAAAAAAAATATTTTATTTATTTAATTAAATTTATGCCTCTTTTATATGATTTGTTAGAATACTGTGGCACGATTTAACTAATTATTTGCATGCGAATATCTAAATAACATGTAAATAAATACTAGTTGAGATTATTTAATTTTCTAGTTGGATTTTGCATATTAGGGATTAAAAGTGGTATTAATTTTTATTGTATTGGTGATGATTATACATTATGGCCTATAGTCTAGTGCATTTTTTATTTGGTAAAAGGATTAATATTATTGTTTAATATTAGATAGGGATGCAAAATCAATTATGTGCGTGCATATGAGATGTTAAATAAATGTGCACTTTTAATTGTAGTGATATGACATCTAAGAGTATAGTAGCTGACCTGAATAAAATGGAGAAATGGGATGATAAGAATTATGACGTTTGGCATAGGAAAATCCAATATCTCCTTGACGAGTCTGAGGTTCTAGAGACTTTATCACATAGCCTAGCCTATCCTGAGGAGGGAACCACTACCCAACATCATAGAAACATGGAGGCCTATCAGGCATAGGCCAAGAAATATTGTTGTGCACACTTTACTATGTTGGACAACATGCACAATGATATTATTGGCGAATTCAAGGCCTATAACACTGTACAAAAGATATGGAACGCACTAAAACTTGATCTGGACCCAACTAAGTCAAAGGTAATCCTCAAAATGGCTCCTCCTATGAATCAGAAACAGTTGAAGTCCTTCCTCGGACGAGTATCTTATATTCGAAGGTTCATTCCTGGACTCTCAACTTATACTTCTCCTTTCTTGATTTTACTTCAAAAGGATGCTACATTTTTATGGTCCTCGGAGTGCCAACAAGCCTTTGAAAACATTAAAGATATTCTGAAGCATCCGCACACCATGGTTGCACCATTTCCAGGGAAGTACCTTCGAATGTATCTAGCTACCCATGATGACGTCATTGGAGGATTGCTCGCTCAATAAAAAGATCAAGGATGAGAGAAGCTTGACTATTACATTAGTAGACTCTTGCGTGGAGCAGAGTTAAAGTACCCTCGAGTAAAAAATGTAACGACCTAAATCCAATATTTATATTTCAAAATAATAAAAATGATCAAAAAGGTGTTATAAAAATTATTTGATATTTTTCTCGAAATTAATTGTGCTGATGTATTAGCTATGGGTTGATTTTTAAAGAAAAATATCTGTAATTGGAATATATTAAGGGAATTATCTGTAATTTCTAAAATTTTAGATTCAATTTGAACAAGTGTGTGCGTGGGTGTCGTGGGTTGGAAGGGTGAGAGAAGGAAGGGAAGTTTACTTATTTCTCTCCCTCACCTTCCTTTTAGTTGGAGGTCAGAATTGGAGAGTTCTTTGTGAGAGAAAAGAAAAGGGTTAGAGAACTAACCCCAGCGGTCATAGTGCAATAGAGAAGAAGAAAAGGAAAAGAGGAAGAAGAGAAGAAGAAAAAGAAAGAGGAAACCTTGTCAATCGGAACGTTGAACAGCAGGAAGGAAAGTAAAATTTTCTGTATAATCTTCATTGAATGTTGTGGTTTCTTTTATGATTCGTAGAAGGATTTGTATCTTATACGTATGATGTTTGAATACATGAATAATCGATTTAATCAAAGGCGTAATACGTAGATTTTAATATTTATATTTATGCATAAATCGATAGTATGTTAGATTAATGAATGATAGTATAATCCATGAGTTTTGTATGGAAAAAGTGTAAATTTGAAGTTGTGCAAGGTTGGGCACAAAGCCCTATGAAGTCTGGAATTTTCTGGGCTGAGGAAGACCCTTGGCAGTAGGTGTTGACCCCACTTGCCGAACACTCCAAAGTCTCTGCTTGATCTATTGAGCTTCGGCAGCTACCAAGCCAACCTACCAAGCTCCCATTTGTCCCAAATTTTGTGGACATTTTGGTTTTGGTAGTGTTGAGTGGTATGTGGTGTTGGTTTGTGTGCAATATGTGTGTAGAAGATTTTGTGCACAGCGACAGACAAAACTTGGAAGTGAGCTTCTTTTGTGTATGTGAGTTGTATTAAATTGATGGTGTTAAGACAGTTACGATTGAGTATGTTATGGTTACTTGTGGATAGGATAACCGTGATGACTTCCGGCAGATTATTCATGTGTATGGGCGCATGGATAACTTCTGAAGGGGGTTATCATTGGAATTCGATGGTGTACGTGATAATAGTTGGATACGGTACTTGATGCATGTATGCTAGGTTGATGTGATTGTTAAGTAGGCCTTGAAGGTAAATATAAGGTCCCTAATGAAAGGTCACCTTTGAGGTTGTACTGTACCTTGGATTGAAATCCACATTAAATTCAGTCAGGTTACTTATGAGGTTGTACTATACCTTGAGTTGAAATCCCCATTAAATTTTGTCAGAATGCCTTCGTACCATGGGTTATGAGAACAAGGTTGAGGTGAACACCTCGAATGAAGAGAGGGGTATCCAGCTAATCCTGGTAGCTAGTTCTCGAATTTATATATGATAGTGAAGATGGGATAAGGCTACTTAACATGAGGCATTAGCTTAGTCATATCATTGCATTGGTCATTTGTATTTCATTGACGTGAGCATAACATTTTCGTACATTTGAATGCTGCATCTTCATGGTACCTGCATTGCGTTCATGCACTTTATTTATGTTGCATTTCTCTCATTAACTTCATTTCATCAATTGTTGTATTTTGAATTATACTAACAGTATTCCATGAGGATTGGTGACAGTTAAGTTACTTATTGGGCATTCCAAACTCACACAAATTTTAATGTTGCAGGTTGATAGATGACGAGAAAGGAAATGGACTTAATGTTGTTTTTAATCTTTTTTTTTTTTGTTTTGTTTTTGGAACTATTGTGTTGATTATTTCATGGATTATCTGGGAAATAATTGAATTTTGAATGTTCAGATTTAGTTTTATTTTATGTTGAGATTATTGACTCTTTGAAGTCATTAAGTTTAAGATTGGAACTTCCGCACTCTTATTTATGTAATAAGGGTTTTATGTTATTAATTCATTGATTTATTCGTGAGCTACACAGGTATTCGCGTTCCTATTGGTTGGAACCCGAAGGTCTCACTTTGAGATCCGTGCCGCCCGCATTGGGGTTTGTGCCATGGATTTGGGGCGTGACAGATTGGTATCAGAGCTTAGGTTTTGCTTAAGTTGTCTAAGTTTGTCTAGGGTTAGAAGACTAGTGAACTTAGTCATCACATAGAAATCTGAAGTTTGGAAGGATAAACATAGAAACTTGAACTAGGAATTGTTTGTTGATTTTTGTGTGATAACATGCTTACCTGTCGTTTGAATGGTTATCTTTTATATGAGCAATAGAAAATAAGGAGGTGGAGTAGATGATTTAATATTTTCCTTTGGGTATGTAGATGGCTAGACTGAGAAGAATAGCTGCAGGAGAAGGATCTTCGTTGGGAGCAGAGCTGTTAATGATCCACAGGTAGCGGGTGT
>JAUPMG010015222.1:0-15444 GCA_031762675.1 Pachysandra terminalis
ATATATATATATATATATATATATATATATATATATATAGAGAGAGAGAGAGAGAGAGAGAGAGAGAGAGAGAGAGGGAGGGAGGAATAATGCTAACATCACTGCTATTAAGGGAGGATAGAAATATCCTTGCCTTTCTTGGACAAAAACTATACTTATATGGTACTTTAAATCTTGCTAATGAAGGTTGTGTCTTTTCACCACCAAAATCTTTTCTTCTTCATAGAAACTATAACATCTCCATGATCTTTTGTCGTCTTCTTCCAATTGTTTGCAATTCCACCGTTTAACTGGGAAGATTGACTCATCTAAATGTACGTACGCCTCTAATATTCTTTGGAACCCATTTGACAGTAATGCGTAATAAGTAGAATAGAACAACCCAACCTTTGTCTTCCACTTTTTTTTCTTTTTTTTTTCTCACGTAGTGGATTCTATCAATATTATCTTCCACAATGCCTTGTAAAGCTTTTAGAAAAAATACACTATCTAACCTTATAAATTACACATTTTCACTCTAGACTAACTTCCAAGTTCAAAAACAGAACTCAATGAGCCCAACTTGATCATTCGATTAACATAGTTTTTTCATTAACAAAACATTTATGCATCTTCTTTTGTTCAAGTTGTACATCCCCTGTAGCTTATGTCCACGACAGGAAAAAACAGCTTAGAAAACTTGGGATCAACTCGAATAACATTAGGTTTAGATCCAAGTTGATTTAAAAGTCATTATGATGAGAAAACCCTGCAGATTTAAGGATATCAACGAGGGGTATAAACCCCTTAATCTTGTTTCTAAGGAACAAAAGGATATATGAAGGGATCAGAAAGGAAAGCCTGTTTTGCTCTGCAAAGGAAGAGACCAACCATAATATGTAAGAATGGATGGTTTGGAAAGAAAAATTAAGTAAACTAAACTACTAAGATTACCCTCCCTTCTACTATTTGACATCTAAAAATTGGGCTGTTTTTAGTCCAAGAAAGGTGGCGATGGTGCTAGAATCATTCCTTAAAGCAGACCTATTAAATACTTATATAAGTATATATGAAACTCTAGAGAAACGGAGACAGTCAATTGGAAGTAGAGCTTGTAGGAATAGTGATGTCAGGCCCCCTTTAAAGGATAAAGTTCAGACTGTGAGAGATAACTCAAGTGGAGTGAAGCACATATTTAAGCTTTGATTGAATAAATAGTAGGTCTGTAAAGGGTGATCCATGCTTTGTGAGTTTGGGAGTTTGCAATAGACACAGATGCACATCTAAAGCATCAAATCATGCACTCATGACCATGTCGGTGCTCCATGCACATGGATTAGGGCACTAAGGTAATAAGTATCTACCAAACAGTTCAAGTGTAATCATTTCATATTTGTGCTAGAATTTGAATCCCTTTCAGAAATATGTTTTTCAAGGAATTACATTCCACAGCTTCTGTGTGCTGTGAGGATCATCTCCACTCTTAAACTTTATCCTTGAGTCAAAAGATGATAGCATAACTGAAGAAGCTACCAACAAAGATAAACTTGAAAAAGGAAGGAAAGGATATCAAAATCACAACAAAGAATCATAATAGTAGATATTCATGTCGGTTTCTCATATACATGAAACAAACTCAATTCCAATTAAAATCTTACACCACTGTCGATCAATATCAAGGAAAAATCCAGTAAATGAGTTACCGATTTCTACCAGAAAAAAAAAAAACAGAGTCATGATAAAATTAAGAAGGCCATTATTCAACAGAGAATTACAATCGGTATCTGATCTTCTTCTTTTGGTCCAAAATTTTAATTTTAGCGAAGGTTCAGACCATCGAAGATGAAAGAGGGACAGTAAAGGTCAGGGTTTCAAGGATCGGTCAAGACTGGTCGGATCCCAAGCCACGATACAACTATTGTATCAAGTGGCTTTGGATTGGACCGGTCTAGTGACTGGATCGGCCGATCCAACCGATCCAAAGTTTTTTTTTTTTTTTAAATTTATAAAATGAACAGAGGAAGCTCGGGTGGTTAGGGTGTAGGTTTTTCTCAGGTGATTTCGACGGGTTTGCAGAGAGGGAAAGGGAAGTGAAGGTTTTAATGGCGATTGGGTTTTAAGAGCCTCGGTGTCCGGTGGATTGGTTGAAGGTGGTGTTTGCAGGTGAAATGAAGAAAAATGGAATAGAAGAAGGGGAAGAATAATGGAGGGAGAAAGAATGAGGAAAATGAAAGAGGGGGAGTGGATTACCATGAGGATGGTTCGAGGTGTTCTGCCGAAGATGGGGCGTCGCTTCGCCGGAAGTCGCCACCATCGCCGAATGGAGAAGAAGATGAGATGGGAATCACCATTTAAACCCCTTCACCCCTTTAATCCATCATCACCAATCCACCCCTGTTCTACTACCTGAACAGCAATTCATCTCAGTCCAAGCTTTGCTCATTTGAACCCTCTCCATTCATTTCTCTCCATCTTCCTCTCTAAATTCCCACACCCAAAAGACCCAGCTCAACTCTCCAGTCCCCCTCAAATCTCTGTTCAAACCCTCTCTCCAGCGCCTCACCTCTTCTCCACCAGTCACCAGCTCTACAACCTGTGCGCAGCCCCCATCTTCTTCTCTGTTCTTCATCCAATCTTCACCCGGCCGATCCCAATTTTTTTTTTTTTAGGACGATCCAAACTGTTTGAATCAGGCCCGGATCGGCCGATACCAGACCGGATAGCCGATCTGTATCGGGATCGGCCCAGACCGGTCCGATCCGCGATCCCGAGAACAAAACCTTGGTAAAGGTAGGTTTTCTGTGAAGTCTTATGATGCTCACATTTTAACATCATCAGGAACCCAGTTTGAGATTGGAAAAATCTTATGGGGGCTGCGAGTCCCTTCCAAGATAGAGTTCTTATGCACAGCAGCACGAGAAAAGATATAAACAGTGATGGGCCATGCCGAACAGATGTATCATGTGTTAGTCCAATGCAGAAAACTCAGCACACTTACTGATTCATTGCGATGTTGTGCACGAGGTGTGGGGATCCTTTTTAAGAAAATTTAAGGTGGTGTGGGTGATGCCAGGCGATCTGAAGTCTGTACTAAGCAGCTGGGGATGGAAAGTGGGAAATTCAGAAGGGCCATACTCTGGGATATGTGCCCAGCAGCCATATGTTGGTTCATTTGGAAAGAGAGAAACAACCGAGTGTTCAAAAATGAAGCTAGAAGAGTGGAGAATATTATTGACCAGGTGACATCCACCCTTTTCTCTTGGGTTTGTTCTGTAAAGGAAATTCAACTTTATTTCTACTCACAACTTTAAAGGGGAATGGGATTTTTTTAAAGTTATGTCTGTTTTTTGAGGTGATGATTTAGGTGCTTGTGATGTGTACATTTCCCATGTACAATCTCTAACTTTTTGTGGGTCTCCTTGTATATGCTTTGGCTCTTAGCCATATTTCTATACTTTGTACTGATACAATACCTTTACTTATCAAAAAAAAAAAAAAAAAATATTCTGAAGGCTCTGAAACTTACATATAAGCAAGGAAAGTATAAGTAAAAGAACTCCAGCACATGAGTAAAGTATTAGGAGCTTGCACCGATGGGGATATACAGGAAACAAGCAAATCGCAAGTGTCAACACAGGCCAGAAAAATGAGAGAAGTGTCTGCCACAGAGGCCGTCGTTTTACAAACGTCCATGCAAAAAAAGCATCATTTTCAGAAAAAACTTGATCCTGCATAATACAATAAAGCAAGGGGGGTAGTTAAATATCACAAGTCTACTCATACTAAAATCAAGGACAACATGATATTGACTCGCTATATAAACCAAAAACTCTACAAATTGCAACATCAATTAGCATATGGTTGATCATGCTAGAAATAATTGAACTGGGAAAGTAGCCATATATTTCCCACAAATATAAGACTTGCAATGTTTTCAGCATATAAAAAGTTGATAGAATGGGAAGTTATATTGACAAGAAAAGAAACCAAGGACATACAGATAAGCATACAATCTGTTAAAGGGTAAATGACCAGTAGGGCTGTCAATGAACAAGCCTGAGCTCATGTGAGGTTCTAGAATCATGCCAGAGCCTAAAGGCAAGCTCTAGTTTAACAAGCCTGAACTCAGCTAGGAAGGTTAATCATTCATTTAATATGTGCAACTCCTTTGCAGGTCTAAACATGGAATTGAATTCCCTTGGTTTACCAAATAAAATATATTTTTCTGAAATTTCGCTTTCTTCTCTTTAAAGAATTAGGCTTATTTCACCTAAGCTTCCAAAATTTCATTTTTGGAGTTGCCCAACAAATCACCTGAGAATGGATTGTCTCCCTTGTTTCTGTACCCATGTTTACGACATATAAACAGGGGCTAGAGCAAAGACCTAAATGATGTTATATAAGAAGCAATAATTAAGAATTCAGCTATATTGATCTCTTGGCAATGAGAGCTGACGAGATTGAGAGAGGCTAAGTTCATAGGTTTTCTAGGCTTGAGGTGGATGGGGACTCAGATGTAATTGATCTCTAGTCATGCTGACATCTGAGGGTGCTCTTGAATCCGTCACAGTTACGCAACTGACTCGCGTTTTGGCTGATGGGTCGAACACCATTATTTCCATGTGCCAAGATCTGCTAAAAAATGGCACATGTTGGTTAGGAGGTGGGTAAGGAGAGACACCTTTTTTCAGGGGTATGCCCTCAATGGATATGTTAAAGAGGGAGGTTTGATGATCTGTATTGTGGTTTTCTGGTTTCTTTAGGTTTTTTGGTTTTGCTTTTGTATTTTGATCTGCCTCCATTAAGGTGGGTCCTCTTTGAAAAATCCTCTATGCCCTTCTGTTTAAAAGTTTTGTTAATCATTAAAATAATAATAATTAAGTTCAGATTGCTCCATAACACTACAAATTAAGCATAGACTACCACAATAAACTACTCAATGCCGATCTCATAGCATACAGAAAATATAATACAACTATTAAATCCTTCCAGCATATCCACCAAGTTCTCAATAATCTTTTGCCTTCCCTTGGGCTCTAAAAAAGAGGGAGGAAAGCATAAAATTGAACATATTTAGGCCACACTTCGATGGATCAGTAGCCTTTCACAATTGATGGTGTTCCTCGCATGATCCATTGACACTGCCACATTTGCATGTCATGAACGAGTACTGCAGTGCCCACTTTCTGGAAATGAGATGGTCTCCCCCTTCTTCGCCCATCTTATTTTTTTAGTTTATTTCATCCAGAGTGGTTTCTGCACCATTTTGCTCACTTGTGCGGCTAATAGGAATTGGAGCAAGTTCTGTCTGCACAAATGTCATTCTTCTTATATGGTTCACCATGAAATATTTAGAATTTAGAAAAAACCGGCCTGTAGCATAAGTCCATCAAAGTGTTGAATTTGAAGTTCTATGGTTCACCATGAAATGTTTAAAGACAATAAAGGAATTTCAAGCAAAGTGAAACTGCCATGTAACTGAAGTTCCATTATCCAATTGAATTACAAAATTAAGGGAATAAATCAAGACATAAGATTTACTTGATTTCCAGAAATACACATGATAGATGATACACAAACCAAACTAACAAGGAGGAACAATGAGCTAAAACAGCCAGTTACCAATAAGGAGCTACGCAGAAGCTACAAAATACTTGATACGTAAACAAAGGGTAATCAAGTTATGAAACAGTTCTATATTTTAAATTGTAACTAAGAACATAACTTCGAATGTCACCAAAGCTTATATATTCTTTTTTCTTTTTTTTATCGGTAAATAAGGTATTATAACTGATAAAATAAAGTTAGTACTGTACAACAGAAGGCCTTATGGTACACCAATAGTGTAACCAACAGGACAAATAAGGTATGTATTATAACTGTTATAACTGATAACAGCATTACCTCTTTTTTTGGATAGGAGAAAAAGCATGGCCTCAACAGATGTAATTCAAACATACTAAGAAAAAAATGAAAAACCTGTAATTGCCTTTCTAATGTGTAAAATCCAATAATCCAGGACCAAATTGTCTTCATCTAAGTATTTGAATGCAACATAATAATTCTCAATACAACCCAACAGTCATATCACTATGCTGATAAGCAGGTTTCTCCCCCGTACTCAATTGATATAAATTGAATAAATAGTGCTTCATAACAGACTGTAGGCAGTAAAATCAGAGTAGGGCTCGTGGATTTACAAAAGGGAATAACTTAAAGGACAAGCAAAAACAAAATTTTCTCGTGTACATATACAGGATGGTGAGGAAGAAGAGAACTTACAGGAAAAATCTCTAGATGTGCCGGCCAGGTAGATAACTTCTTCTTCCCAGGACGAACAGTTTTCACCACACGATCACATCGCACCAAAAGACTTTTCCCCAGAAGAACATTTGCAATGTCTTCTATTTCTAAATTCCTATCGGATTCAAGTACTTCCTTCAGATCTGGATGATTTTTCAAAAAGCTAACAAAATCCTTTCCTCTAAAATACTCCACGCGCGTCTCCTGTAAAACAGCCCATCTAGATACCAAATCCTTATGGTCCCTCACCTTCTCGGCGAATAACTGAAACACATCCTTTTCAGTTGCTTGTTTCTGCAACCAAAGAAAAGTCATTTAAATATCCGAAGCGTGGGGGATGGAAGGGTGGGGGGTAAGGATTTTATGAGAGTTGAATAAATTCACGTTCTAAAACAATCATGAAATTTAATCAATACCATATTCTTCTAAGACAAACAACCCCAGGAACCTCCACTAAATAGCACATCATGATTCAAGCCTTACAAGGGCCATAAACAAGGAAAATTTTGCAATATTTTTCAGAATTTCAATTGCTAAGATAAGAATAAATTTTGCAACTACCGAAGGACAGGTTAACTGTATAAACAATTTAAGAAGCTCAAGTATTGTAGATTTCAAGTTTTCAGCAGCTAGTGAGTGAAAATCCAGCTTTAATCTCAACTTGGGACGCTTTCCTCTTGAAAGATTACAAAAAAGAAACAAATTACACGAATTTCTACTCCTACGATTCTGCGTTGCATCATATGCTGGAAAACTCGAGGGGGAACAAAAGGACAGTTCATCTAATCAAGAAACTATACACTATAATGAATCTTCCACCAAACCGTTTGGTCCGTTTCTAAAGCATGTGCATAGTCATGAATCTTGCGAGATAGATTTTTTTTTCCTTTAAAATAACAGAATATTGCAGAATAAAAAAAAAGGTTTTTGCCTAACAAAATTACAAGCATATTATTCCAAAGGCTGTAAGATTAGCTAATTTAGCATTAACAATAAAAAAAGTAGTTCATTTTAGTCAACTAGAAGACATTATTGGATTCACAACAAGTGTCCATAACACCTAATGAGAAGTTTTCTGCACGTTGTCACTGGAAAAATCAAGCCAGTCGAAATTGGGATTGATAACAGGAATCAAAAATAATGTCAGAAAAAGGAGCGTGTTTTAGTAAACCAATGATTACGCCACCCCTACCCCCTTCCACTTGCACACACGCATTTTTTTGCAAAATGGAGTACGTCCACACTGGAATAAAGGTAGCAGAAACCCAAAACTGTCCATTTAGTTCACAAAGGGAAAAACATGATTAAGAATGTTTTTACTCTAGCAGGGATGTGCCTTTTATTAAAAACAGGGGCCACCCAAGACTAGGACAAATCATCTTAAGATTAAAATGTCCTTTGAAAAATGCTTAGGGCAAAAAGAAAGAAAAGAAAAAGGGGAATAAGAAAAGGGACAATTAAAAAGGACAGTTTTTTCAAAAAAGTTAAAGAGAGAGAGAGAGAGAGAAGAAAACTTTAAATAACATCCATCAATTTTAATAAATACAGAATGCCAATGACATAGGGCTACAAAAAGGAGTAACATACACTTTCAAATGGTTCAAAGGCTCTAATCATTTTTCAAAAAGGTGGCGGAACCTGAGCAATGTGCAACTACTGAGAGAGGAGAAGGGTACAAAGAGATTTTAAATTGTGTCTAGAACATAGTCGTAATATATGACTTCATATTCACCCCATTGTAGATGCAAATGCAATTTCCATATGTGACCCCTAAATACGTGGTCCTAATCACCATTGGAGAATATACAACTGCATATGGTAATTTTTTCACCTTTTTTTTTTTTTTGCACTCAAGCTGGCCTTTTTGACTGTTGGAGGATGCTCTCTATGAAAAGCATGGCAAGATGATGATGATGGAGGTGGAGGTGGAGGTGGAAATGGAGAACAATGGAAGTGAGAGGATTGTTTTACAGTCCACAGTTGGCATCCATACCATTGCAAATTTGTACGTATGTCTACTTTTTCATATTTTCCAAGTTTTTTTTTTAATGAGCATTTTTTCATACTTTTCAAGTTTTTTTAAGAGTTAGACATTATTGGACTTCAAGTTTTATTTGGAAAGTGGTTGTAGAGATACAGGGAGGAACAAAATAGCCTTTGGAAATTCATCACTGAAGCAAAATACGAAAGCCAAAAAGGAGGAAACTAATTCAGTTGGGGTTTCGTATGGAGTTGCTGCTGAGAAAACTATCACCTAGCTTCATGGTGAGTTTTCCAGAAAAATAGCAATCAAGATAAGGGAAGGTAATTTAATGAAACTTTGTGAGGATGTTTGGCGTCAAGAAGGAAGATCTCTTCATAAACTATATCCAGTATTATATAGGAGAGCACAACGTCTGGAGCATAGAGTGTGGATCATCGGCTAGAGCGTTGGTGCATGCGTGCCACACATCCAGATGTTCCCACGGATGTGCGCCACGCGTCTACATGCTCCAGATGTGTGGACCGTGGTGCGCATCCACCGAAGCATGTGCATGCATGCATGCACATGCACGTTCTAGCCGATGGAGCAGCCTCCACGCTCTAGATGATGTGCTTCCATTATGTAAAATTATATCAAAAAAGAATACAAGGGTTAGTGAGTATTTGACAAGAGATGGCAATAATGTGGGTCAGAATAATTTTGCAAGAAAAGAAGTCTATAATTGGGAAAGTGAGTTAATTTCCTATGTTGGATTGCATTAATGCGTTTCAACCTTTAGAGGGACACCAAGATAGGCGATGGCGGATTAGAAACAAGAGTGGGTGCTTTACCATAAGATCTTTTTATCAAGCACTATAATAAGGTACAGCCATCCATTAGCTCAGGAGACTAATGTGGAACACTCAAGTCCCCTCTGAGGTAGCTTTTTTCCCTTAGACAGCAATCTCGTACAAACTGTTAACAACGGATCACTTGATTCTAGAAATTGAACACTGCCCAACCGGTGCATTTTGCACAAAAGAGAGTAGGAATCAGATTATCACATGCTAATGCATTGTTCATTCTCAGCAGAGTGTAAGACTTTTGTATTTCAGAGCTTATGGTGCTTTGGGTAATGCCGAAGATTTTAGATGATGTGTTCAAAGAATGGAGGCTGCAATTAAGTAACCAAAAATGTTGGCTGCTACGAGCATACGGCATCTATGTCCTTTTGCTGTGTGCAGTGATTTTGAGGGAAAATTATAGGCATACATTCGAAGACCAAGAGATTGAGATCAACCAAATGAAGAGGCTTGTTTCATGAACTCTCTATCATTTTGGTCCTTGATTTCAGAGGACTTCCATGGAATGGTATTGAAGCCTTTTTGCTAAACCAACAATTTTAATAGCTAAAAGAGTCACATAATACATATTAGATCGGTTAATATAACCACCTCTCCCCTATCTCCATTCTACAGTTTTTCCTTCTCGTGGTGAACATGCAAGGCAAATGCCACCCACTAATTAAGCATGCACTTTATTTCAATGATTTTCCTTATTTTTAAATTGTTTCCCTAATTCTTCAGAATGTTTTTAGATTTCTCTCTCCAACATTTTCTTAAGGTGGGGTGTTCAGAGATAGTGAGGGGACCTATTTGTTTGCTATTTTCTGGCCCGTCTAATTGCGGTGAGGTGGTGAGGACTACTTTGGTGGCCTTAGTGATCGGCTTGAGGATCGCTCGGGCACAGAATTTTCGTCAAGGTTTGCAATGTCGATGTCGCAAGACATGTCGCAAAGTGGTAAAATCAAAGACATGTCGCGATATTTCGCAACATATCGCGACATCGGGGGAAAAAAATAACTATTTTCATAATTTTATAGGACTTTTTTTACAAAAATATAGTTCTTTCCTCACGTCACGACTTCCCATGGATTTCATGTCACAAGTTCCAAAATGGTCGACATGTCGCGACATGTCGACGACATTGAAAACCATGATTTTCGTGACTTGACTGTGGAGAGCTCGTCGGCTTCTATTATCGATTGGATGGGGAGGCCTGAGCTTTGTGCATGGAGATTTGTTCACCTTGCTCATTTGGTTTGGTCTATGAGCAGGTATTGGAACATCTCGTTCCATCTTGTGTCTCATGGGGACAATTCGACGGCAGAGACCTTCGCTAGGAGGGGTGCGGAGAGGACCTTGATGTTTGAGGGGGCTCCTTCTCTGGAGATGATGCAGGAGGATTGACTTGATGGGTGGTGTAGGGTTGTCTATGTGGTGGTTTTATCGGCTATTTTGGGTGGTTACTCTTATGTATTTTGGAATTTTGCCTCGGGCTTGAGACTAGTTTCTCTTTTCTGGGTGTTTGTTTTCTTCCCCTTCTCTTGATCATTTATATAATTCATCATTTATCAAAAAAAAAAAACAATTTGTTAAGGTGTTTGTTTTAAGCATTGTGCAACCACCTACAAGAACAGAACACCCCCCACCCCCCAAACCAATGGGATTCGTTGCTATTTGACAATACTGGTCTAGATGGATGGTAATCATAAAATTTCTAGCCAACTGAACCTGCAGTTCATCCAAGGGAACAAACATGATGATATAGCCTTAGGGTTTTCAGACTTGCAACCTCACTTTTCGTGTTAATATGGAAAATCATATATCAGTCCAGATGCATTCAGTAAAATTAGGATCTGATGACTTGTAAGAATACTTAATGTTGTTCCTGGTCAACCAGTTAGGGAAAGACATTTCCTTAAACTATGTTCAGGAAAAGTGCGGAGGGGTGAGTAGCGTGACGAGAAGTATGAGAAGGTTCTCAGAATTGATTGGGGATTGTGAACTAGTGGATTACCCCCTGATTTGTGGGAAGTTTACATGGTCAAATTTTCAAAATCCACCACAAAGTCGCAGATTGGATTAGGTTTCTATCCTCGTATGAACGGGATGCACACTTTCCTTCTGTCAACTAAAGTGCTTTGCCTAGACCTATTTCAGATGACTGCCCCTTAATGGTTTCTACAGATAGGTTGAATAAATGCCAGGCTCCTTTTAGATTCGAGAATATGTGGATTTCCCACCATTTAGGGAGTTGGTTAAGGTTTGGTGGGAGAGGTATCAAGTAACCACTAACCAGCAAGAGTTGGTGAGCTTCGGATTGATCATTGATGAAAGGTTTGGAAGGATTGAAGGATAAGATCAAGGGATGGAATAGGGAGTGCTTTAGAGATATTGAAAAGTAAAAAGAGGGTGTTGATAAATGGTATTGAAGATGTTGATAGATCTGAGGAGGAGCGGGCTGTTAGTGTAGAAGATATTGATAGACGCAGGAGTTTGATATCTAGTTTGTAAGTTGATATATGAAGAGATCAGCAGGACACGGAAATCTAGAATGTTGTGGATTAAGAGGGGGATGGAAGATTTAATCATAAAATGGAAAATGGAAGAAGATGCAAGAATTGTATATCTATGTTGGTGGTGAATGGAGAGGTTGCAGAATGTATACTCACTTGAGGACATAGAGGACTCGTTATCTCAGACTCTCAATACTACTCAATGCTTTACAAGTCTGAAAACAAGTCCAAATTCAAACTTACATGGACTAATGATAGGATGGTTGATGAGGGGATAAGAGGTTGGCTTTGATCCCCAAGAAGGTTTGGATTGATGAGATCAAGGATTTTCACTGTATTAGTTTAACAACCAATTTGTATAAAATAATTGCAAAAGTCTTATATATGAGAATGAAAGATATGATGCCCACTATAATGTCGATGAATCAGAGTGCTTTTCTCAAAGATAAACGGTCTCTGAATAGAGTTCTCATTGCAAATGAGTGTGTAGCAGAGAGAATCGATCTGGGGAGATGGTGATTGTATCTAAGTTAGATTTCGAGAAGGCCTATAATCAGGTTGAATGGGAATTTATGGATTCTGTTCTGGAATAGAAGGGGTTTCGAGTAAAATTGAAGAGGTGGGTGAGAGGGTGTTTGGAGAATGTATTCTTTTCGTTTCTGCTGAATGTGACAGTCAAAGGGCACTTTCCTTCATCTAGGGGTTTCAGCCAAGGGGCCTCTTTATCTCCTTTTTTATTTACCCCAGTTGTAGATGTGTTAAGTTGGCTACTTCAGGAAGCTGAGGATATCGGTTTGATTAGAGGATCTAAAGTTGGGTAAGATAGAGTGATCTATCTCATCTCCAATTTGGTGATGGCACCATTTGTTTATTGAAGCTGAGGATCATCAAATTTTTGGGCAAAAAAATTCTTAGATACTTTAAAATGATTTCAGGATTAAAAGCGAATTTGGAAGAGAGTAGCATTTCAAGGATTAACATCGGTGATGAAGATTGAAGACATCCAAAGGTTTGTGGAGAGGTCAGGATGTATAGAGGAATCTTGGCCTTTGACTGACTTAGGCTTCCATAAGGTTGGTGGAGAGGTTAGGATGTAGAGTGGGATCTTGGCCTTTGACCGACTTAGGCTTCCATTAGGATGTCTTCCTAGTAACCTTGTTTTTTGGGACCCGGTCATTGAAAAGTAGAAGAATAGTTGGCCGCTTGGAAGAGGAATTATCTACCTCAAGTGGTACAATTACACTTATTCAATCCTCTTTAATTAACTTATTTGTCTATTACTTTTCAGTTTCTAAAGTACCAAGGAAGGTGGTTATATTGATTGAAAAAGTGCAGGGGAACTTTTTGTGGGAAGGGGGGGAGGGGGGATAAGAAGGACTACTTGGTAAAGGGGAAGATAATCTGAAGGGAAAAATAGAGGGGATAAAATTTGGGTAACACATTGGATAGGAATGAAGCTTTTGTAGCAAAATGGCTTTGGCGCTTCAGCACGAAAAAGGAGCATCTTGAGCGCAAGGCAAATGCTAGTAAGTATGGACAACATAATAATGGGTGGGATGTTGATGGCCACGCAAGACATTCAATGGAAATCTTGGAAAGCTATTCTTTATCTTGTTCCTTTCTATTCCCTTATTCAGTTTAGTGTGGGGGCTGGGAGTTCAGTTCTTTTTCGGACAGACCTGTGTTGGGGGATTCCATTTTATCCTTAAGGCACCCTAGATTGTTTAGACTTGTGTCTTCCAGAGTTCCAATGAATTCAGTGTGAGTGATGTTTTGTCGTAGTCGAGTCAGGACTTTAGTGGAATCTCTCTTTTAGAAGAGAGTTGAGACCTGGGGATCTCTCTATGAACTTGTTTCCTTGTTTGAGATCCTTTGTGAAGTAATTATTAATGCTTCTATCCCTGACCGTTCTATTTGGATCCCATACCTTAAATGGGTATTCTCTTATGGATTTTATTTTAGATGTACTCGTAGAAATAGATATGCCCTTCCTGTTTCTTTCCCTTGCTAGTACCTTTGGAAGCATTACATTCCATCCCTCTGAGGATTAAAGCCTTTGGACCACTCTACCGAATCGAATTAACACTGTGGATATTATACATAAGAGAAGGAATGGCCCATCAATCTCTCCCCATATATGCTTCCTTTGTATGTCTCAAGGGGAATCAATGAGCCATAGTTGTGTACATTGAAGGTGGACAAAGCAGATCTGGAGATAGTGGGGATGGATTGGGTGATGTCGCCTGTTATGTGCCTAACCGTTGTTCCAAAAGCCCCATGACTTATGGAAACTCATTTGGTTAAGCACTTAACACCTAGGACCGTAACATTCCACCACGCTTACACAGCCGACGTCCACGGCGGTCTACTGGTAACAGATCCATTTTTTCTCTATTTTTTAGACTCTGCTCCAATTTGCTCTCACCGTGACTTGAACCCGAGACGTGGTGCTAGCTCTGATACCATTTGTTACGTGCCAAACCGTTGTTCCAAAAGCCCCAGGACTTATGGAAACTCATTTGGTTAAGCACTTAACACCTAGGACCGTAACCAAATGAGTTTCCACAAGTCCAAGGGCTTTTGGAACAATGGTTTGGCACATAACAAATGGTATCAGAGCCATCACCACGTTACGGGTTCGAGTCTCAGAAGAAACAATATAGGCTGGATTAAAATGCCTTGGTATTATGTATGGGCATGGTGCCAAGTCATTGAATACTGATAGGTGGATGAGTGGAGTCACCTATAAGGAAGGGGCTACCGGCGGGTCAGTATCGATAGAGTGGGCTGCCGTAGACGTCGGCTACGGAAGCGTGGTGGTATTACGGTCCTATGTGTTAAGTGCTTAACCAAATGAGTTTCCATAAGTCCTAGGGCTTTTGGAACAATGGTTTGGCACATAACAAAATGTTACGGTCCTAGGTGTTAAGTGCTTAACCAAATGGGTTTCCATAAGTCCTGGAGCTTTTGGAACAACGGTTAGGCACGTAACAAATGATATCAGAGCTAGCACCACGCCTCGGGTTCAAGTCACGATGAGAGCAAATTGGAGCAGTCTCAAAAATAGAGAAAAAAGGGATCTATTGCCAGTATGCCGCCGTGGACGTCAGCTGCGGAAGCGTGGTGGAATGCTACGGTCCTAGGTGTTAAGTGCTTAACCAAATGAGTTTCCATAAGTCCTAGGGCTTTTGGAACAACGGTTAGGCACGTAACATCGCCTTCTTATGGATCAATGGTGGTTCAATGGGCTTGGGAAGAGGGAGTGTAACATGTAATTAGTATCATTGCATGCAGTCCTATGGCAGGTTTTGACGATGTGAGGGCTACTTGCCGAGCTATGATTGATGCTGTGAACAAGCAGAACGAAACTATGCGATTAACATATCTCCTGCAAAGAACTACTCAATTGACGACAAACTTTTACCCGTACGGCCTAAAAAAAGAGATTCGTGAACACTATTGCTTCAATTGGCAACCAACTTTTAAGAAAAAAGGTCGATTCAACTATAACATTACATAGGATTTATAACACAAACGACGCGTAAACCCTAGATCATAGAACGAAAACACACACACACACAGGCCTACTTGCCGAGCTATGATTGATGTTGTGAAAAAAGTATAACGAAACTATGCGATTAACATTATCTCCTTCGAAGAAGAACTCAATTGGCAACCAAATTCTAGGACGATTTAACTACAACATTACACAGGATTTACAAACACGAACGATGCATAAACCCTAGATCGTAGAGCAAACACACACACACACACACACACACACACATATATATATATATATATATATATAGAGAGAGAGAGAGAGAGAGAGAGAGAGAGA
>JAUPMG010015233.1:0-15444 GCA_031762675.1 Pachysandra terminalis
TATATATATATATATATATATATATATATATATATATATATATGTGTGTGTGTGTGTGTGTGTGTGTGTGTGTATAGTATAGTATTAGCATTAATTTTATCTTCTCTCTTTTCTTTTCTTTTTTGTCAAAAAATAGCATTAATTTTGTCAAACCAAACCAGAAAACTGATTTTTTTTTTTTTTCTATTTTGGTTTTATCCATTTTAGTTCAATTCGGTTTTCAGTTTTCTACAATGATTTTTGCTTCCATTTGGTTTGTTTTTCGTTTTAATACAGTATAATTCGGTTTAGTTTTGATTTGACCATTAAACCAAACCAAACCGACCGAATTACATCCCTAATGTTTACAGAAAGAAAGCGATTTATTTATTCATACCCAGGGTGTGCCAAGCAATTCCAAATGAAACATTTCATTGAAACGTTAATTCTACCGAAGCAATCAACTTCTTGCATCTCCAAGTTATTTTTACAAGAATCAGTCTAGTCGCTTTAGTAGCATTTTTAATAAGAAAATTTAATCCTTATATTATTTTATAATATCCATTTTATCTCACTTTTATCTTCTAGAACTAAAAGCAGCTCTTAAATAAGATTTACCAAGCGCCATCTTGTCGTACTAATCAATTACCCTTATACAATTATTTTATATGAAAATACACACTCAAATAATATACACAAAAGATATGATATATATATATATATATATTTATATTTGTAAAAAGTCTCAATTTATCTTAGGCTTATATGGGCTTTAGAGGATCTGGCAGAGATTTGGCCACATCATTTTTCTATAAAATCCATATGAATAAAACAAAAAGGTCTTGCATTAGCAAGTTAAGTGCAAGACCAGTTAACCAAAAACAGAGTGTAAGACCTAAATACCATTCCTCTAAGCCAAAATTCAAAAATTAGAAAGAAAAAAAAAAAAAGTAGAACCATTGTCGCAGCAGGTATGGCTGCCTCCATGACCTAATAAGTAGAAGTTGAATTTCTTCATCTGAGCGGGGTCGTGGAAGCAAGCAGCAGCGTTTCCATAAGAACGAAGAAAAGTGTCCGAAATCTTTGTATCCGACACAACGATTGGAAGCATTATTTGGACCGAATGATGCGTTTCTCTGACAAATAAAGTAAAACTATCGCTCTACCCCATTCAAACCCCCCAACCAAATCAAATGTCAAATGTCAGCAATAAATTAACTGCATGTGGGCCTTGCGAAAGAAGAGTTTTCAAAAAATAAGTTTTTATCTTACATCGAGTGTTGGAATATAAAGGGTTGAAAACAATATACAGAGTTGATCAATAAGTTTTAAGGCTTAATCGATTTGTTTTATGTTAAGACAAGTTTTTTTTTCTTTGACCAAAATTGTAAATGTATTAAGGAGTTAGTGAGAAAATTCATTCAGGATACAATGAAACCTATTATCAAGATTTGTTGTGATTCTCAGATGTACATCGTCCGATTATAAAAAAACACTCTATATTATAAAGACTGATGATGCCAAATACTTATGAAAGCCTTGATGAAGCTCTCTCACACTATCAAATGATCTGAACTTTATCGAATGAAAGTCTATTTATAGACTCACGTGTGCTTGTTCTCCTGTTTGGAACAATCTGAAAAGATATGTACCCCTTCACCCATCATCAATCAGGTACAAACAAGATCCTAACTGATGGTCTAGATCTCTTGGATCCATCAGGCGTGTCCAATCGAAAGATCAACCCGAATCAGGCATGTTAGAATCATTAAATCAAACCAATCAATCAACCTGGTTCACCGTATGCCACACTCTAAAAGAAAATGCTCATACGTTCATCGCGACGCTAAGTGCAAAGTGCGCCTGCAAAGCGCCCATTATACCCTGGCACACGCGGTGGTACGAACAACCCAAGTGCAATGCACTATATCATTCACTTTGCTTTTAAACACATAAGCAAAATGAAACTCATCTTATATAAGCCTTCACTTTTCATGTAACTATCCGATGTAGGACAAGATACTTCACAAATAACTTTCAACACAAACAAAAATTTAAAATCTATTTTAAAAATGATCTTGATCCTCTCAAGTTTCAATCACCCGTTAGTTGATTTGAAACCAATCAAGAGATGACATGTGGACAAAAACCTAATTAAAAAATATTTAAAATTTTAAACACAAAAATCGGAAGAAAAAAAATCACTTTATCATTAATAATGATTCTGAAATTTTTCATCCCACGTGTCATCGTTTGATTGGTTTCAAATCATCTAAAAAAGGGTGACTGTAATTTGAGAGGATTCCATTCCTTTTGAAAATATCCAACATGGAATGACATCAAATTAAAATAAATTGTCTTGTATTATATAGGGAGTTCCTTATACCATCAGCGGACAACGTGTGCAAAGCCCAATATTTCTCTCGTCGAGAGTTATTAAGCTTAGTATAAAGGAGGAGGGGATGCCTTCGGGTGGAGAGGATCCCTTCACCCTAAGGGTGGCAGTAGGCCCATTAACTCATCAGGCCCGGTCATCCCTGCTCGATTTTTGGTCGAGCTTGGACAAGATATGTTGGACCATGCCTTTAAATTCATCAAGCCAGGCCGAACCTGCTCAAATGCAAGCTAATGGATTTGGGCAAGACAAATGGAAACATAATCCGGCCCAAAATATTACATTTCCACTTTTATATGTGTTTTAAAAATACATGCATACATAAAGGTATAACATTATTCTTTTATAAAAATAACTTTTAATATCAATAAAAAATATAGATTTTTAATTTTAAATGTGATAGAAATTGAGTTTTTTTGGGCCGAACTAAATCGAGCTTAAAGAACTCTTAAGGTCAGCTGAACTGTGCTCATACTTTTAAGCTAAAGCGAGTCGGGCCAAACTGGGTTTGGGCCCACATAAGAGCCCAACCTGTTGCTACCCTACTTCATCCCCACCACTCGTTGATTGACTCACAGATTCACGAGTAAAATGTTGGAAAGTAAAATTTAATTTTTCTAAAAGTTGTTTGATTGTCACATGAGTATGATAGAAAATCTTGATTTGATGTTTGGAAAACAAAAATAAATGAGAAAAGTTTTTTGTCTACTTATTTTACCCTTCATTATAATGAATGAAAAAAAAAATTTGAAGGACAAAGAAAAAGGAAGAAAGAATAATGGGGACTTATTTAAAAAACGATATGCAAAAGAAAAAATGGTCATTTTTTATTTTCTGTAAAAAGAAATTTTGAAGAACCAAAAAAAAAAAGAAGAGAGAATAATGGGACTTTTGGGATGAGACAAAACAAAAACAACAAACCGTTTCTGTAAAGTTGGTTATGAAAAAAAAAATCTGTTTTATAAAATTAGGGTTGTGTAGGGTAGGATGGAGAATGTGCTATTCCCCTTATCGTTTTGTTTTCATTTCCCACAAAATCCTGTCTTTAATCGGAAAATAACAAGTTTTTTTTTCAATCAAAAGAGTTTGACTGAAAAACTCTTTGTTGATCCCACACTTTCTGATTATCCAAACACGCGCATAATGCAGGGAAGCCATCTTTCCTACATATTCCGGCTATCCGAACGGAGCACAAAACTTTATGTTAATGATCTTTTATATAGAGAGAAGGAACATACATATTAATTCCAGAAGTCAACATGGCATAAGAGAGAATCAATCAATATGGTATATAAGAGGAGAGAATCATACGGTCTTTAAACATTGAATTTTTAATGCAACCCAAAGAAGATGAATCAATCAGATCAAATTGCTCATAATGATACGCATACCAGTTCAATTTATATTAAACAGGATAGAGTGAACTGGAGACTATTGGAGTTTATGCCCATCAAAATGATTAGTGTTTCTTTTCAAGTATTTGGTTAAGATAAGATATAGCGAGAAATGAAAATCAAATTCCGACGATTTTTGATATTTATTCAGCGAGTTCTCATATATTTCAATAAGATTGATTGACTAATAAGAAAATACAAGAGATGTCATGGGTTACAGGCAAACAACAATAAGAGTAGGGAAAATTTAAAGAAAGAAAGAAGCTCGAACCTGTGAGAGAAACACTACGTCAATGGCTGAGTCTGCTGTTTTCTTTGTCATAGAAGGACTAGGTGACCTGCTCATTCAAGAAGCAGTTTTCCTGCATGGAGTACATGAACAAATTTAGCGGTTGAAATGTGAATTGATGAGGATGCAATGCTTTTTAAAAGATGCTGATGCTAAGCAAGATGGGGATGAGAGAATGCACAATTGGGTTTCAGAAATCAAAGATGCTGCCCACACTGCTCAAGTTGTCATTGACAGCTTCATCCTCAAAGTAGCAGTACAGAAAAGACGGGTTTTCGTGAAAAAAAAATTACATCTGCACTTTTAACAAGGGAATAATTCTACACTTGAACCTATTGTAAATAAGAAAGATGAACAGAGAAAAACAAATCAAATCACGCACACAAGATAACGATTTTACGTGGTTCGGCAATGGTGCTTACGTCCACAAATTCACACCTAATTCCACTATTCTTACAAACAAGCTCTAAAAAAAGTGTTACAAAAACAGCCATGAAAAGTATGATAAATACTGTAGTTAGGGCTACCAAAACAGCATGCGAGATATCCAGAATTTTTTTTGGGGTATAATAGTAATTTCACTTACTGCTATGTTTAACCCAACTACAGAGTATTTTTCTTAGCTACTCTTTGTAACACTTTTTATCCGAGCTTTGGAGAATAATAAAATCTTGAGTGTATTTGTGGACATAGGCACTATTTGTCAAACCATGTAAATCTGTGTCTCGTGTGTACTTGATTTCTTCTTCATCTTGTTTTATCTTTCTTTCTTAACAGGGGGAATTATAAAATATGTTGCTTCACCCACTAAAGATGACCTGGAGATGATCGACAAATGGACTGGGGAGGAGATTGAGAGGACTCTTTATGCGAAGTTATAAGCCAAACGGTATTTGTTGCTCATTGATGATATATGGAAAACAGAAGCTTGGGATTGTTTGAAAAATGCTTTCCCAAACAGAAGAAATGCTTACAACCCACAATAGAGAAGTTGCTCCATATCCGATAGTCAGAGCATTCCCCACGAATTCCCGGTTGGAGATTATTTGCAAGAAAGTATTCCCCGAGATGCGATGGTTTACCACTTGGTGTAGTTTGTATTGGCAGGGTGTTATCAAGGAAAAAGTGGTCACCAGATGAGTGGGAAAGAGTGCTTAATCACATAAGTCAACACTTAATGGAAGGCCAAAATTGAATTTCAAGAATATTAGCTTTAAGCTACAATGAACTAAACTATCACTTGAAATCATGCTCTCTATTTGGACCTTTTTTTTTTCCAGAGGAACTGCAATCAAGGTTGTCATGAATTGAATCCAAAATCGTTAGAGGTTACTTAGAATCAAATTATAATTTTGAATCATAAGTCGTAAGATTCATAATAATGTCGGTATAAATAGGATTTGGGATTTAGATTTTGTGATTCTCTTAGGAAAAGTGTTTTTGTTACTAAAATAAGTAAATTTATGTTTTTCTTTTTGTGTATATTTCATTGTTTTAAAGTACTATATTCCATAAAGAGAAGGATTAAACAAAATAAAGAAGTTTTTTAATTGAAAAAAGAAACTGACATATTTTAATGTTGCAGAGTCAAATCGTTTGACTTGTATGAATCGTACAATTAATTCTTTACATTCAAACATAAACTGATCTTTTCACTTATTTGAATCAATCTAAGGTCAAATCGAATCATAAAATTTTAACAACAGAGCTTGCAATCCCCACAAAAAAACTGATCAAGCTATGGGTTGCAGATGGATTCATAGCACGAGATGAAGAAAAAGTGGAAGAAAAAGTGGAGGACATTGCCGAAGAATACTTGAACAACCTCATCAATAGATTCATGGTTCAAGTTGTGAAAATGAGTTCACACAGGAAGAGGGTAAAGCATGTTGCGTTCATGATTTATTGGTGAATTTTGCATTTCAAAAGCAAAGGAAGAAAAATTCTTCAATATTCATGGAAATTAAACATTGCACCCTTAACAAAGTCACGTCGATGCGCTTTCCATTGTAGCTTTGCCAGGAAAGTTCGCTGCAACATGGAAGTACAGATATGACGATCTCAAATTGCTTAAGGTGTTGGATCTAGATAGTGTGAGTACCACTACATTTCCGAATGCAGTAGGAAAATTGATTCACTAGGCATGAATAAGACCGGCATAAAAATGCTACCATCATCTATCTATAGACACTCCAATTTACACGAGAGCGACTTTTTCTTGATCTTTGCAGTTCCTGGAGGCTTGAGCTTGGCTTTTCCTATCTCTCAATCCTCTCCAAACCACCCCAATCATATTATCAATTTTTCTTGAAAATCCCAAAATTCATGTGAAATGATCAAAATATCCTTGGTAGACCCCACCTGATCCATTTCAACAATAAATTTATTTTCAACCTCAAATTTGAATTCATGAGCCAAAATGCTCTCTAATGAGTATAATCTTGGGCTAATTTGAACTTCATTAGAAAAATGACAGTTTTGCCTCTAATCCGATCGTTTGAGCCAAACAACTAAATCCGAGGATCAAAATATTTCTTTGACATCAAATTTGGATTCCTCATCGAAACACCTTTGAAACGACTGTGATTTTGTAAAATTCTAAATTTGGGAGTCGAATGGTCATTTTTCGTATTTTTAAAATTATTAAAAAATGACAAGAAAATATAATTGGGTAAAAAATAATAAAAGAACACTTTAGGGAGGGAATTCAAATTAATTAATTGAGAGAATATTTGAGAAAGATTTGCCATGTGTCAAATTTCAAAAAATAAGAAAGAATTAATTTTAGAAATTGCCATGTGACAAATCTTCAAAAGAAAAAGAACTCTTTCAAATTCAAAATAAATATAAAAAGGGAGTTTCTATTCTCAAACAAATCAAAAAGAGATTTCTAAATTCAAAAGAGATATCTAAATTTTAAAGGCAATTTCCCAAAGAAATTAAGGGTTTCTAATTTTGATTCAAATAAATGAGAAAGAAAAAAGAAAAAAACTTCAAAAAAAATAAAAGAAAAAAGAAAAAATAAATAAATAACCAAATTTGGAGAGAGCATCGAACGTGCTCTCTCCTTCCTTCCTTTCCCCTTCCTTCTTTCTATTTTTCCTCCTTCCTCCTTTCTTTCTTTCTTTTTTTTTTTTTTTTTGCAACATTTCCTTTCTCTCTTTTTCCCTCCTCTTCTATATAAGAAGGCAAGGGACGAACAAAGGAGACACGGTCTCTTCCTCTGACGTGTCCCCATCACAAAGCTCTCCCTCTCACAAAGACTCCCTACTACCCCGCACGTTTCTAGTGAAGTCCAAACCGGCGTCCGCATATATTCCCCCCATCCTCCGTCTGCAACAACCAATCCCTGTTCCTGAACACCACCTCTCTCTCCTGTTGCACTCTCTCACTTCCGACGTCCCACCTCGTGCACACACTAAGTTTTACCTCTCGAGAGGCCTTTCTTCCCCGAGGAGACCCATACCAGCAGCTCCACCTCACCGCCTAAAACCAAACCTCTGTTCTCTGTCCTCCACCATTAACCCCATTACAACCATCTCTGTAACACTCAAGCAACCCAAAAAACCTGCAACTCTCATCTTCTCCAACCCACAACTAAACCCGATTCAAACCATCTCTGAATACCAAAAACCATCACCACCAAAACCCCTGTTTTCCTTTCAAACCACCAAAACCAAACCAACAGCCCATAACAGCAGCACCGCCTCTGTCCACCATCATCCTGTTTCAACTACCAAAACAGCACCCCCTCAATCAAACTCCATCACCTTCAAATCCAACCGAGCACTTTCATCGTTTGGACTGGTTCTCCTCTCAAGCACAGGCCAATCAGGAGCTTCAAGAGGAAGTTACTACCTTACCAGGATTATTTGAGCACTACCACAGGTATCATCTCTCTGTTGCCCAAAATTTTTATGATTATTTTTATCTCCATTGTTATCATTCGAGCTCATGAATTTGAATATATGAAATTTGAGATTAGTTATTCTTGGTGATTCTTATACATTTCTATTATCTTGGTTTCTATGATCCTTTGTAGAATTGATCCCTTGGAATGAGGAAGAAATCATTTGAATCTAATCAGCCATTCTGTTTTCTGTGTATGTTACTGTGTGAGTCTTTACAGTCTTACAACTTTGGATAAAGAGAGGATGATGATTAATATAATTTTTAGTATATATATATATATATATGTTTCTATATTGCGATTTTCCGTCATTTTAGGTTATTGTAGATTTTAGTTATTTTAGTATATTAGATATTTTTTAAGATTTTGGTTTTTGTCGATACTGTCATTTCTAGGATTTTTTTTAATATTTTAGGATTTTGGATTTTTAGCATAATTTTTAGGATAATTAGTTGTTTAGTGTTTTATTTTATTTATTAGGATTTTAATCCATTTGGATACACTTTCTTATTTCTTTTAGGTTTTTTATAGTGAATTTAGTTAGGGTTTTAAGAATTTCTATTAAGTTTTAAAATTATTTTAATGTTTTCTTCTTTTAGAATCTTTCTAGGAATTTTCTAGAGTTTTTTTTTTCTTTTCCTCTCAATTTTAATTTCCTTTTAGGCATATATAGGTTGGCCAAATAATCTTGAACCGGGTAACCGGTTGAACCGGGAGTAGATGAGTGCCTAACACCTTGACATCTCTCAAATATACCCCATTACCTTAATTTCTGGTTAGACCACCATAAAATTCACATTTTGGTCTATTATATAAAAATCAATAAAAACCCGTGTGACCATCCACACCCAAACTCGATGGATGGTGGCGACTCCAAATAACCCGATTAACCTAGGGTCCACCCGACCGTGTGGGTGATCACAGCTGGCGACTCTGCTAGGGAATTGCGGGTTTGAGCCACAGTTCAATTTTGTTTGGCCAATTTAGGTTTTTTATGTTCTTTTATTTTTATTTGTTTTGATTTGATTTGTGCTATCTTATGATTTGATTGACTTGGCATGATTTTTGAATCAACTTCATATATTTGCCTTGGTTTAATTGTGCTATTTGATTTGATTTGATGCTGTTCAATTTGAATTCCTGTGGTTCAATTCATTTCATTCATGTGGTTCAATTTATCTTGCTATTGTGGTTCAATTTGCTTTAATGATTATGGTTCATTTGAATGGATTTGTTTAATTGTATTGCATGCTTGAATTCACTAGCTTACTGCATAATCACAACCCAGTTTCACCTATCTATGGAGCTTGGTAAGCTTGCAAACGGGCGACGCTTGTCCCCGGTGGCGAACCTTATGCTTCAAGAGTCTAGTACGCCTACGGCCGGGCAACCTTTGTCCCTGGTGTCGGCGCCCAATGCTTCACCCCGAACTATACGACTAAAGAAGCATGTGGAGAAATCCACGTGTGAAAGTCGGTTCAACCAGTTTCAGGTTCCCTCAGCCTTTAGATGAATAACCGTGAACCCCATATAGAACCCAGTTTAGGTCATAGAAAAATGGGGTATTAGGACACCTGTGTTGTGTTTAATTTGTCAATCTATACAAAAGAAAACAAAAAACAAAATAAGTTCTCATTGGTTTAATGCATAACTTTATGGTTCAACTGAACGGTTGGATTTGTTTACATTGAAATGCGGATGTATTTCATGAATTGTTTTACTTGAACCACACACTTGCACTCAGTACCCAATTTGCATGAACCACCCATTAAATTGCATTTTAGATGAGTTGGCAGTTCGGACACTTCAAGCCAGTTTAATCATTCATGCATTATGAGTCCATTTTGGTTAGGCCCATGGCCCAAGCCCATTTGAATAATCTCTAGTTTAGGCCCATAGTTGGGGGCCCATTAAGAAATCCCACCTAGGAAACCTAGGTCCATGACCGAAGGATCATATCATGCATATTTGAGTCCATGGCCCAAGCCCGTCTTAGAGTTATCTTTAGTTCGGGCTTATCATTTGGGCCCATTAGGGAGGATCATCCACATTTTATTCGAATGTGCCTTCCTAAGATACCGGGAAGGCCATTCTTTTTTTCTCCAAGTATGTTCTCCCGAGATACCGGGAGGATTACTTGTATCCCTCTGTTGGATGTGTTTTCTTGAGATACCGGGATGACCATCCGCATTTTATTCGAATGTGCTTTCTTGAGATATCGGGAAGGCCATTCTTTTTCTCCAAATATATTCTCTTGAGATACCGGGAGGACCATCCTCATTTCATTCGAATGTGGTTTCCTGAGGTATCAGGAATGTCATTTTTTTTTTCTCCAAGTATGTTCTCCTGAGATATCGGGAGG
Organism: Pachysandra terminalis; assembly: GCA_031762675.1. Taxonomy (NCBI): domain Eukaryota; kingdom Viridiplantae; phylum Streptophyta; class Magnoliopsida; order Buxales; family Buxaceae; genus Pachysandra; species Pachysandra terminalis. The sequence continues at coordinate 10,330 of JAUPMG010015233.1, forward strand.
ATTACTTGTATCACTTTGTTAGATGTGTTTTCCTAAGATATCGGAAGGACCATCCTCATTTCATTCGAATATGCTTTTCTAAGATACCAGGAAGACCATTCTTTTTCTCCGAGTATGTTCTCTTGAGATACCGGGAGCATTGCTTACATCCTTTATTGGATGTGCTTTGCATAGATACCGGGATGACCATTCACATTTCACTTGAATGTGATTTTCTGAGATACTGGGAAGGCCATTCTTTTACTCTAAGTATGTTCTCCTGAGATACTGGGAGGATTACTTGTTATCCCTTTGTTGGATGTGTCTTCTTGAGATACCAGGATGGCCATTCACATTTCACTTGAATGTGCTTTTTTGAGATACCGAGAAGGCCATTCTTATTCTTCACGTATGTTTCCCTGAGATACTGGGAGGATTACTTGTTATGCCTTTGTTGGATGTGTCTTTTTGAGATACCAGGATGACCATTCACATTTCACTTGAATGTGCTTTTCTGAGATACCGGGAGGATTATTTGTATCCCTTTGTAGGATGTACTTTCCTGAGATACTGGGAAGGTCATTCTTTTTCTCTAAGTATGTTCTCCTGAGATACCGGAAAGATTACTTGTTATCCCTTTGTTGGATGTATCTTCTTGAGATACCAGGATGACCATTCACATTTCACTTGAATGTGCTTTTCTGAGATATCGGGAAGGCCATTGTTTCTCTCCAAGTATGTTCTCCTGAGTTACCGGGAGGATTAATTGTATCCCTTTGTTGGATGTACTTTCCTGAGATACCGAGAAGGTCTTCTTTTTCTCCAAGTATCTTCTCCTGAGATACTAGGAGGATTACTTGTATCCCTTTGTTGGATGTGCTTTCCTGAGATACCGGGAAGGTCATACTTTTTCTTCAAGTATGTTATCTTGAGATATCGGGAGAATTTCTTGTATCCCTTTGTTGGATGTGTTTTTTTGAGATACCGGGATGACCATCTGCATTTCATTCGGATGTTCTCCCCTGAGATACCGAGAGGATCACCCATTGCATGTTTCTCTTGAGAGATAGCTCATTCATGTCATCATTCCATCACATCATTTTGCATTACTTTAAGCATTCACATATCACTGCATTAGGCATGTATCATCATTACCACCACTCTTTCAGAGATACTCTGAATTTACAGGTTCAAGTCATGGAAAAAGTGTTGTCTCAAGCAGGTGGAAACCCTATCACAAGAGTGATGGTAGGTCAGCATTATAATGTTGCTAACTGTATCCACTTTTTCCAAGGTTCGACATTTTAATGAACCTTCGACCTTGGGAAAAGAAATTTAAGAAGGTTCCAAAAAAAAAAAAACAAAGAGATTTGGTGCTTTCAATTACTTAGTGATACTTTTGTTAAAAAAAATGGTTTTCAATTTTCCAGTAGCATTCTGATATTTCATTTCACATCAATATGCTCTCGATAATCCAGATTTATTTTCATCTATTGAAGGATCTTGAATAACAATGCAAAGTCAAATGTTGGAAAAATGGAATCTGTGAAATCAGGGACTGAAAGTGATTCGTAAAATGAGAATCAAAAGTTATGCTCTCTTCAAGATAAGATGGGAGAAGGATATAAGGTCTCCGTCTGGTCTTATCAAAATTTGTTTAGGATGGATATAGACTTTGTTGTTTAATCATAATGACAGATGAAACTCGAGTCAGCATAAGCTAAGGAGGTTATCAGGTTTGCAACTGGGGCATTTTTTTTTATATCTAATTCATGCGAATGGAGTATACTTCAAATTGGTTCTATTATGGGGACAACCGTATCAGAGTCACGTGGTTGGAGCTTACAACACGTGGAGGAGTATAAACTTTGCAAAGTGGTGATTCTATCTTATTACACCAAGAAGATCCTATAGAAGATTCTGATCGTCACAGGAATGGTTGTACATCATCCACAAGGTATTGTCCGAAGGATCATACATTCTTTACACAGATGTGGAGACTCATCTTGAACTTATTAAACCAGATCTTTGAATGACACGTTTGCTTAAACTAAATGTTACCTTGAAATGATCAGAGGCCATATTTCTTTTCAACCTTTAAATATTAAAATCCCTAGTTAAACACTTTGAACCTTACATTTCTTTCTTTAACCCAAACTGGGACTAGCCACCCCAAACTAGGGCAAGGGTTAGAAATCAAATCAAGGGTAATTCTTGGGAACAATGAGAAATTCATAAAGTGGAGAAACAAACATTGGGTACTTCAAAAAGAAAATGAAATGGATTGCAAGAAAAAGAAAAGTGAAAAGTAAAGGGAAAAGGATAGTGGCAAAACAATGATGATGAAAAATGAACAAAATGAGATATCAAGTATTGGATGGGAGAAACTGGAATTGCCCAAACTGGGGCAAGTTTTAATATAAGATCATTGGGGAAATGAAGAAGCCCTTAAATCATGCTAGACCCGATCACCTATTTAAAAAAAAAATTCTTTTGAGATTTATATCTTTCTTTCTTGAACCCTAAACCCAGCCTACGTTTCGTCCTACTTTTAAAGACCTCTTTGATCAAGGTGATATTTAGTGGAAGTCATGTCTTAACCTGATATTAATTAGTGATGCTGGAATGTATGGTTTCAAGTAGCATGACAATCTGAAAAGGCAGTATAGGCAAGAGAGCTAGCAATGGAGAATCAATTAGAGAAGGTTGATATAATCATCAAAATGTGAAAAATATGTGGAATTTGACATTTACCAAGCTTATGTGAACCGCTTGAAGCAAAATGGTAAAAAAAAAAGAGAGGAGACAATCATTCACCATTTATGAACAATCCTAAATGGAGTAAGTCAGAATTTGTGATAAGAAGATGATCATATCTCAATTCATCAATAGTGGAATAAATGGATCAATCAAACAGGGTCACAAGTTTTCAAGCAGTTCGGTCTATTATCCTCTCTAACGGTTTTGATTCGTCCAGACTAGACATTTTGTCAGATTCTCAAAGTTCAAAGATGATTGTAATAACTTTGGTAATCATTGTGGATGGGATTAAATGATTCTGACCAACGGATGAATTTTTTCAATATTTGACTGCATATTTTATTCTTGGTATTTCATCTGATAAAATTAGTTTAATTATCTTGATTATAGTGATGTGAAAAGAAAATTCTTGAAATCCTTTTTCTGCACTCACTTTCTGTTCAAATGTGTATCACTCCTGTTTTCCTCCACATTCAAAGATATCACAGGGTGCAAAAGGTGAAAGGAAAGAAGATACAAGCACACAACCTGAGTGAAGCTTATTCTCATAACTCTGGAAGAAAGCGTTTAGGAAATGCATCCAAGTTTTCCCCGAACAAAGCAGGAGGGCTAAATCAAACTCTCAAGAGGTGTAAACAAAGAGATGCTCTGATTCAATTGCAATAAAGCTATTTGAAGATGACGGAAGCAACAGAATTTCTGAAGTAATCAAAAAAGTAAAAGTGAAAAGCAAAATTGGAAGAGAAAAATGTTTACTTGTAAGTGTCAGTTGTGGTCAAAAGCATTTCTATCTCCTCTAGATCTTGTCTCCTAGATAGACTTGGTCTCAGCCAGTAATGGGACAGTAATCAATGAGATTGAGACCTGTCCAACCCGTTGAAGCAGCTAAACAAAGATCAAACTTTACTCCATAAGTCATGGCCTTCACGTATCTCTAAGTTCACCAAGGAAATTCGGCCCAAACTCGAGGCTACCTCTCATATATTGAACATCTCCAAAAGATACCACCTCACCATTGAAATATTGAACCTTTTTCAAATTTCTAGGTATGGATCACGCCCTAGAAAGTTCAAACCCTTTATTTATCTTCTCTCGAATGGGCAAAACCACAGAGAAAGACAAACATAACCTTTTTTATCACTAGAAAGTGTTGGAAGTTCAATACGTGAGGATAATATTGATTTAAGCGTAATTCATTTGTGAATCGTGCAAATCAGGGTTATGTCTTTTTTTCTTTGCCATTCATCGCTTGCGATTTTGACAAAGAGGGGTATCTGTAGACATCCCAATTTGCACGAGAGTGACTTTCTCTTGATCTTTGCAGCTCTTGGAGGCTTGAGTTTGGCTTTTTCCTATCTCCCAATCATCTCTAAACAACCCCCAATCATATTGCCAATTTTTCCTTGAAATCTCAAAAATCATGTGAAATGACCAAAATACCCCTGGTAGATCCCATTGATCAATTTCAGTCCTAAATCTAATTTGAACCTTGAATTCGAATTCCTAAGCCAAAATGGTCTCCAATGAATATAAACCTGGGCTAATTTGAAGTCTGTTGGAAAAATGACAGTTTTGCCCCTAATCCGGTCATTTGGACCAAATAGTTAAATCCGAGGGTCAAAATATTTCTCTAACATCAAATTTGGATTCCACACTGAAACCCCTTAAAAACAGCTGTAATTTTGTAAAGTTCTAAATTCGGGATTCGAATGGTCATTTTTGGTATTTTTAAAATTATAAAAAATGGACAAGAAAATATAATGGGATAAAAAAATAATAAAAGAACATTTTAGGGAAGGAATTGAAATTAAATAATTGAGAGAATATTTGAGGAAGATTTGCCATGTCTCAAATTTTGAAAAATAAGAAAGAATTAATTTTAGAAGCAAATCAAAACCCAAAAGAAGAAAATCAAAATAAAAAGAAAAAAATAAAAAAAAAAGTAAAAGAAAAATTTGAGAGAGCACGTGGTGCTCTCTCCCTCCTTCATTTCCCCCATTTCTCTCCCACATTCCTTTCCTATTTTTCTTTCTATTCTCTCTCCCTCCTACCTTTCCTATTTTTCTTTTTTATTCTATCTCCCTCCTCCTTCCTCTCTCTCTCTCTTTTTTTTTTTTTGAAGTCTTCCTATTTTCTTTCTCTCTGTTTCCCTTCTCTTCTATTTAAGAAAGCAAGGATGACCGAGAAAAAAGAAAGAAAAAACAAAGTCTCTCTCTCTCCCTCTCATAAGCTTTCTTCTCCGAGCCCTCCCTAGGAGGAACTATCTCTCTCTCTCTCTCTCTGTATCTCTCGCTCTCTGTTTTTCACCACCGCACAACCACTCTCTCCCTCTCTCTGTTTTTCACAACAGCAGCACCACCACTTTCCCGCTGCCCT